>JAUCMX010000019.1:19271361-19316434 GCA_033459395.1 Hemibagrus guttatus
TTACAATCCATCACGCTCCTTAAGATCTCGAAACTCCAGACTTCTGGTAGTTCCCAGAATATCAAAGAACAAATAACAAAAGAAGATAGAGCTTTTTCGTATTTAGCTCCTAAACTCTGGAACAGTCTTCCTGATAGTGTTCGGGGCTCAGACACAGTCTCCCAGTTCAAACGTAGACTAAAGACATATCTCTTTAGCCAGGCATACACCTAATACATCCCATAACTTTGTGCTCCAATACATATGATTAAATGCACATCATCATCATCTAGTGCCTGCTAATATTATGAATAGCAGCTACGCTAATTCCTGTCCATTTGTTTCCCTTCTTCTACCCATCCCCGAGTCACACAGAGATTGTGCCAGCTCCGGTGGCATCCAGAGATGGACCAGCTCCAGCCGGGTTCTGCATTTTGAGGACTGGAGTAATCAAAGCAGCACTGCCAACACTATGTGGTCATTTTACACACAACATTCTACACATGCTGTATCTGCATCACACAACTAATGCAGAAAGGACATTGTTCATATCACACTCTCTGGTGTCACCCAGATGAGGATGGGTTCCCTTTTGAGTCTGGTTCCTCTCAAGGTTTCTTCCTAATACCATCTAAGGGAGTTTTTCCTTGCCACAGTCGCCTGAGTCATCTCAGGCTCGCTCACTAGAGAAAATTTTGTCTAACATCTAGGACTGTTTGTTTGTATGTTTATTGTTTCTTATGTTCTGTAAAGCTGCTTTGAGACAATGCTCTTTGTTAAAAGTGCTATACAAATAAAAAATTGAATATCGTCAATATTACTCTGTATATTATTGTCCATAGCACAAAACATCTATATATCATGTTGATAATACTGTATATATCACCTGTAATTATCCCCTATACTGCTCCTATCTGGACATCTGCCCTTATCTGTGCATATTGTATTATCTATACATAATCCATAGTATTCTGTATATCATGTCCATAGCACATACATCTGTATATCATGTTTATAATACTGTATATACACAACTGTATTTTATTGCCATAGTACTGCATCTGTACATAAGTACTTATCTGCAGATATTAGTTTGCCATCACTACTGTATATAAAGCACTTGCTGCTCATGGCACTTCTGGTTAGATGCTAAACTGCATTTTGTTGCCTTGTACTTGTACATGTGTAATGACAATAAAGTTGAATCTAATCTAATCTAATACAAAAAAAACACGCTGTGTCTATCTCTGTCAATCACTCTGATATGCAGTGAATATGAGTGCATTGAATGCTGTCTGTCACTGTCTTTAATCATTTCTGTGCATATAACTGTATGTTAGTCAATGCCACATGCACTGTAACATGTTTTATATTGAAAGTTAAGTTTTCAAATGAAAACAGCAACAACATGATTGTTTCATAAAGTAGACTATACATTCATATGTGTTAAGGGCTTCATCTTCGCTGGAGGAAACAGCTGTGGTGTGATGAGGGGTGAACGCAGCGAACACTTACAGTAAACCGATTACTCCCCCATGATAATTTGTAA
The DNA here is from genome assembly GCA_033459395.1 of Hemibagrus guttatus. Lineage (NCBI taxonomy): Eukaryota > Metazoa > Chordata > Actinopteri > Siluriformes > Bagridae > Hemibagrus > Hemibagrus guttatus. The sequence goes on from JAUCMX010000019.1 coordinate 19,272,890, forward strand.
ACTGTATTTATGACAAAGAACTGCACAGATGCAGATATTAGAACAGTATTTGAACAATCTTCATGTGGGAAGACGCTGACTCACATAAATAAGTAGAGCCGAATAATGCAGTCAAGGAGGTAGCACATTTCCTCATGTTTGGGTAATGTCAAGTTGCACACACATCTTACGTTGCGTCTCCAGCTCCAGCTCAGTTATGGAAGTTACCCAAATCATGGCACTGCAGCTTTGAGGCCAGATGTTGCATTTTTAGTTTGAAAGCATTAACTGAGCTAATCATATTTACCATGGTATTGTCTTTTCCTTGCAGATCTGAATTAAGCTCATTTATTGTTTTTCAGATCAGTTGAAAATGCCAAGTCTAGTAGCCACTGATCATCATTTAGTTGTTTGTATTCTGCATGTTTATCAACAAGGAGAAACTCCTTTATCTCCGGACAGAGCTCTCAGATTCTCTGCAGGAATTTCCCCATACTAAGCCATCTCACATCAGTGTGTAGCAACAACTCAGAGTGCCCACAGTCAGCCTTCTCCAGATGTGCATGGAACAGCTGTCTTTGAAGAGATCTAGCTCAATCTTTCATTTTTAGCATTTTTGTGCATAATGCTTGTTCGTGTATTATGCAGGGGTAATTAAGGAAGTCTGGGAAAGCATCATCCTCCCTGCACTTGGCAATAAAACCATTCACGTGGCCAATCATTGCGGGTTCACCATCCGTGGTGATTGACACCAATTTACACACTGGGAGCTGGGTTTTCTCAAGAAAGTTTTTGAAAAATGTCCTCTCCCCATGTGTGTTCTTTCATGGGCAGTATTGTTAACAGCTCCTCTTCTGCATTTCTGTAAACACCATCCGGATAAAATTCACAACTGGGCTGTATCACTTACGTCTGTAGACTCGTCCAGTTGCAATGAGAAACACTCACAGTCCACGATGTCCTTCCAAAGCTGCTGTGTCAAATCCTCAGCCATGACTTCACAGCGGCGTGTAACTGTACTTCTTGATAGCTGGAGAGCTTTGACTGAAGATAATATTTCCGCTTTGTTTTTTAAGTCCTGAAACAACGAGTCAGCTGCTTCAACTAATGCCTCGTTTAACATCTCTCCATCTTGGAAGGACTTCTTGTGCTTAATGAGGGAGTGACTCACCTGGAAGGATGCTTCGGTGGCTGCCTTCACTTTTGAGGTCAGGTGTGAGAAAAATGACTGCTGTCCTGACAACTGTGATTTCAGTTCCTTCACCTTTCTCTTTCTTAGCTTGCTTTTCAGAGAGAAATCAGTGTCATAGTTTTTATGAACAGTCCTAAAGTGCCGCTCCACATTTCCCTTCTTCGGAATAGTGATGGTAGATTGGCAGATCAGACAAACGCACTTTGAATATGACATTGTGGAAAAAAAGTCCTTCTCCCATTCTGGATGGAAGTGGTGAGTTTCTTACTTGGTCCAGCTCTCCCACTCATTTTTATATCCTTTCTTTAGTAGAAATAAATTGGAAGGCTAATGTAACCAGTCTCCCACTATCACTGTTACGATCTGCGTTGTGTACAATGAAGAGACAGATCACTGGAATTGTTGCTGATGGAGGGTTTATTGGCATGAAATTGCTGGTACTCTCCCCAACGCACTCAACACTGGATGGAGTAGAGAAAGAGTACAACAATGAGGAATGACCTCGTTCTGTGACCTTTTTTTCCACCTGAATGAATTAAATGCCAGTTAGTCAATCACCATGCTCTGCTAACGTATGCACATACACTCAACCTGCTGTACTCTGTAAAACAGTTAATCTCGCCCATCCACAGATAAAATGCTTCCTGATACATTAGTACCACTCTTAACAACAATATCTTTCCTTATCAAGTACTTACTAACACTTCTCGTGACTTTTATAGCTTATTTTGAAGAAGCACCGCTAACTGCTTACCTCTCCTCAGCACACTCAACGCCGTCTGAGGATGCAGTGTGGGCTAACCAGAAATGACGTCATGACATCAAATGAAAATAAAACTCTCTTCACCGAAAAACACAGATAAAGTACAAAACTAAATTATAACATTTTCGTGAACAAATGAATACAAAATAAATGCATGAAAATCAAAAAGGAGGGATCATTAGTGAAATACATGAATTCAAATCATGAATACACACTCTTACTAACACCCGTCACACTAACTAGGTTATTAGCTCGCTGGAGTATTCGCAGTAGCGTGCAAGATTTACCGCGCATACTTAGTGACCAGTATGTAAGAAAAAATGAGATCTCAGGCTGCCGTGTACATCAATCAAGTGGCAAATGCCATAGTAAGGATGGATGATTGGCTAACATGTAATTTTTTTAATTACATGCGATCTACACACACTACCTTTGCAATCGACCGGTCGATTTCTATCAACGTATTGGGCACCCCTGCGATAGGTGGTGTGCATGGCCCACATGTGTAGGCAGATCTGGGTGGAGTCACTGTGCATCTGGGGCTGGTGGGCCATAGGCTGGTGGTGGAAGCGGTGGTTGTGAATGTGATGCAGGTGCATCTGAGCGTGGTCGAGGAGGTGGTCCATCCGGGTCAGGATCATCTGAAAAAGATTTAAAACACTGGACATTTTTTGAGCTTTGGGCTATATTCTGTACATTCTCTATATTTTGTGCAGATAATAGATTTGGATTAGATCGTGATTATCTCAAACTGTTTTCTGCCTCTGATTTCCACATATTAAAATCTGTCTATTTTAGCATTATTCTATGTTTTCTCGTCTTCCTGTCATTGTCTTTTTCTATTTGTACTAATTTACTTTTCATTACATCTAATTGTCTCATGCTAAAACTGCCGCCTTCAGAAAGCCACACCCTCTCACCCACCACACTACTTATGGCACAGACTCAGGACCATGGTTAGTTCTTATAAAATTCACATTAGGTGCAGTAAGGACAATTTCAGTGTCTTTATTGGGTTTGTTTTTTGTACTGTTGCCTGTAGTCTATCCAGTGGTTTGTTTTCTTAAGGATACAGCTGGATATGAACAGCGAATAATGCGTGCAAGCCTTTACTCTGTAACCATATTTATTAATATAAAACAGACTTGCCTAAAACACATCTATGTCATTAAAAACAAATGTCATAAAGCATTGTGGTATGTCATGAAGTACACTCTTCTATATAAAACATGTAGAACACTACATTGCCCATGACTATTTCAGTGTAATGTTAGCAGTCTCTGTGTTAGAAAGCCTGTTTTTTCTTTTATCTCTCTTTTTTTTTTACATCTATTTGGCCTTTTTTTCCCACCTTCACCTGCTTTTCTCTCAGTCCCTAAGCCGAGCTCGTCAGCTTTTGGTGGTGGGTTTACTTAAACCTCGGGAACAAGAAACCTAAAGCACCTAATACCAGATTAGTGCCGTGTTTTTTCTCTTTTTTTATTTCTATGGCCTTGCACTAGGTGTTTATCCAGGTCCCAAACATGTCGACAGATCCAGGTATAAATCCTGTCTTTACAGCCCTTTCCACACAGAGACAAATTACTAAAATTATTTTACTTTTTACATTTTTTTTATCATTATTAATTCCTCACAGTGAATTAAACTAAATGAAACCCTTGAAATGACTTATTCTCTTAAATCACATTATCTCACCTTCCTCACATCAAATTGTTCCGATTCCGGCATTGAGGCGGCTCACAGTGAACTCCCGAGTCCTCTCACGCTCGTAGACAATCGTGCAGTCGAGGTGAAGTTAACAGTCTTCAAGGCGTCAGCGCACATACACCTCCTCGGGAATCTCTGAAACTGACCCTCAAGCGTGGGATCCTGCCAACAACACCAGCTGGCTGTGAAAATTTAAAAAAAGAAACTGTGTAAAAAGATACACAATTATTTGTGTTGTTGCGCAACAGAACACAACGCTCTCTATGCAAATGAAAAGGATGAGCCCCAATTATTTATTACATTGAGTACTTTTCCCAGTCACTGCGATCAAAAGTTACGGCCTCAGTAGTGCAGCTCCAGTGGATGTGTCCCCGTCCAGATAACCTGAAAAGCACAACTTCTGCTGATTCTACATTGAAATAAAAGCCGGCTGTACAGCCATTTGATAATGACCAGTATTTTGTATTTTCATGATCTAAAATGGGGGGGCACGGTGGCTTAGTGGTTAGCACGTTTGCCTCACATCTCCAGGGTTGGGGGTTTGATTCCCGCCTCCGCCGTGTGTGTGGAGTTTGCATGTTCTCCCCGTGCCTCGGGGGTTTCCTCCGGGTACTTTGGTTTCCTCCCCCGATCCAAAGACATGCATGGTAGGTTGATTGGCATCTCTAAATTGTCTGTAGTGTGTGATTGTGTGAGTGAATGAGAGTGTGTGTGTGCCCTGCAATGGGTTGGCACTCCGTCCAGGGTGTATCCTGCCTTGTTGCCCAATGACGCCTGAGATAGGCACAGGCTCCCCGTGACCCGAGTATAGATCGGATAAGCGGCAGACAATGAATGAATGAAGGTAAAAACTGGAGCTGAAGCTTAAACTAGAAGCTCTAAAAGTAAATTAGCATTCTTTAGTTTGACTGTTAGCAAAGTAGAAGCTAAATTCCTTTAGAAAATGAATTTTTACCAACAAGAACTTCACTAAACTTCTTCTATCAGAGAGGTTCCAGCACACAGGACTGATAGAGCTCCAGTATATCAGATCTGTAAAGTCATGTGACTCATCACAGCATCAGAATAGACAAGAATTCACTGTGAGCTTCACACCTCATTACAGCTAATGGACCAATCAGATCAGTCCACAGCTTCAAAACATCCAATCAGGCGTGAGTCTGGACCTGGTTTTCTACTGAACACACAAGTTCATTACCTCACTATCACTTCATCTGAACAGGAACGATGAACACACTCTTTGTCGCTCTTTGTTCTCTTTTTTCTCTCTCCACAGCTGGTGAGTAACATCTGGAAACTTTAACTTAAATTAATTAAATATGAAATATTACTGTATTATCATTAAATATTAAATACTTTTTTACAGTAAATTCTTCTGTCATCAAAGAGCTTCATGTGAGAACAGTAAAGCATGGAGGAGATGTAACTATAGAGTGTAACATTAGCAGTGTCACAGAGAAAGATAAATTAGTCTGGTTCAGACAGAGGTCAGGAAAATTGCCTCAGTATTTTGCAAAACCATACGCTAAAGATTTGGGCTACAGATTTGGGCTACAGATTTGTTGAGGGATTTAATGATAGTCGCTTCAGTATTACTGTAAATGACCATAAATTTGATCTCAATATTAAAGAAATAAAAGTTGATGATGTAGGAGAATATTTCTGTGGAGAATCAGAAGGAAGTGTACTGAAGTTCACATCTGGAACACATCTGCAATTTGAAGGTAAACAGTTTTACTCTGATAACCTGCTAATTCCAGATCAACACTTTAACCAGAATTATGTGTACATATGCATTAAATGTTGAATATTTCACATTATTCATATTTACTATCATTTCTGTTTATTTGTTGCTTTTCTAATTTGTTTGTAAAGATAAAGAGACACAACATTCTACATCTGGAAGTACAACTATTTGTAAAGATAAAGAGACAGCACACAGACCTACATCTGAATCTACATCCAGTGTTTCAAACTGCACCAATAAACCAGGCAGGAAATTGTCTTCCTTTCACTATCTATAACAAAACTTCCTTAGTGAAAACCTCTCCCTGTTAATAAATCATCCAATATTTATCTTCTTCTTCTTTCGGCTTTTCCCTTCAGGGTTCGCCACAGCGAATCATCTTTCTCCACCTATCCCTATCTTCTGCATCCTCAACACTTGCACCCACTAGCTTCATATCCTCATTAATTCCATCCATATACCTCCTCTTTGGCCTTCCTCTTTGCCTCCTGCCTGGCAGCTCCATGTCCAACATTCTCCTACCAATATACTCACTCTCCCTCCTCTGAACATGTCCAAACCATCTTAATCTGGCCTCCCTAACTTTGTCCCCCAAACGTCCAACATGAGCTGTCCCTCTGATGTACTCGTTCCGAATCCTGTCCAATCTTGTCACTCCCAAAGAGAACCTCAACATCTTCAGCTCTGCTACCTCTAGCTCTGACTCCTGTCTCTTCCTCAGTGACACTGTCTCTAAACCATACAGCATGGCCGCTCTCACCACTGTCCTGTACACCTTCCCCTTGATTCTCGCTGATATTTTCTGATCACACAGAACTCCCGACACCTTTCTCCACCCATTCCAACCTGCCTGCACTCGCTTCTTTACCTCTTTCCCACACACTCCTGTACCTTCTTCACCTCTTCACCCTGTAACCTTACTGTTCCACTTCCCTCCCTTTCATTCACACACATGTACTCAGCCTTACTACGACTGACTTTCATTCCTCTTCTCTCCAGCGCAAACCTCCATCTCTCCAGGTTTTCCTCCACCTGCTCCCTGCTCTCACTACAGACCACAATGTCATCTGCAAACATCATTGTCCAAGGAGACTCCTGTCTGACCTCCTCTGACAACTGGTCCATCACTATAGCAAACAGGAAGGGGCTCAGAGCCGATCCCTGATGCAGTCCCACCTCCACATTGAACTCCTCTGTCTGACCTACAGCACACCTCACCACTGTCCTGCTCCTCTCATACATGTCCTGCACCACTCTGACATACTTCTCTACTACTCCTGACTTCCTCATACAGTACCACAGCTCTTCTCTTGGCACCCTGTCATACGCTTTCTCCAAGTCTACAAACACACAGTGCAACTCCCTCTGACCATCCCTATACTTCTCCATCAAAATCCTCAGAGCAAAAATTGCATCTGTTGTGCTCTTTCTGGGCATGAAGCCATACTGCTGCTCACAAATTTCCACTACCTTCCTTAACCTAGCTTCCACTACTCTTTCCCATAGGTTCATTGTATGGCTCATCAACTTTATCCCCCTATAGTTACTGCAACTCTGCACGTCACCCTTATTCTTAAAGATCGGCACTAACACACTTCTTCTCCATTCCTCAGGCATCCTCTCACTCTCTAAAACCCTGTTGAACAAACTAGTTAAAAATTCCACTGCTGCCTCTCCCAGACACTTCCAGAACTCCACCGGGATGTCATCAGGACCGACTGCCTTTCCACTTTTCATCCTCTTCAAAGCCTTCCTGACTTCATCCTTTCTAATCTTATCTACTTTATGTTCCACAGAGTTCACCCCTTCTACTCTTTTTTCCCTCTCATTTCCCTCATTCATCAGCTCCTCAAAGTACTCCTTCCATCTCCTCTGTACACTCTCCTCACTTGTGAGCACCCTTCCATCTCTATCGTTAATAACTCTAACTTGCTGCACATCCTTCCCATCTCGATCCCTCTGCCTAGCTAACCTGTACAAGTCCTTCTCTCCTTCTCTAGTGTCTAACCTAGTGTACAACTCGTCATATGCCTTCTGCTTGGCCTTAGACACCTCCCTCTTTACCCTGCACTGTAACTCCTTGTATTCCTGTCTATTCTCTTCAGTCCTGTCCATGTCCCACTTCTTCTTGGCTAACCTCTTCCTCTGGATACTATCCTGAACTTCCTCATTCCACCACCAAGTCTCCTTATCTTCTTTCCTCCTTCCAGATGACACACCCAGCACCTTTCTCCCTGTCTCCCTGATCACTTCTGCTGTAGTTTCCCAGTCATCTGGCAGCACTACCTGACCACCCAGAGCCTGCCTCAACTTCTGTCTAAATTCCTCACAACATTCCTCCTTTTTCAGCTTCCACCACTTGGTTTTCTTCTCTGTCTCTGACCTCTTCTTCTTACAGATCATCAGAGTCATCCTACACACCACCATCCTATGCTGTCTGGCTACACTCTCTCCCACTACCACTTTACAGTCACTAATCTCTTTCAGATTGCCTCTTCTACATAAGATGTAGTCTACCTGTGTGCTCCTACCTCCACTCTTGTAAGTCACTCTATGCTCCTCCCTCTTCTGAAAATACGTGTTAACCACAGCCATGTCCATCCTCTTAGCAAAGTCCACTACCATCTGTCCTTCAAGGTTCCTTTCCTTAACTCCAAACTTGCCCATCACCTCCTCATCACCTGTGTTCCCCTCACCAACATGTCCATTAAAATCCGCTCCTATCACCACTCTCTCACCCGTGGGAATACTCTCCATCACCTCATCTAATTCACTCCAGAATCTCTCTTTCTCCTCCAACTCACAATCTACCTGTGGGGCATAACCACTAACAACATTCAACATCACCCCTTCAATCTCTAACTTCAGACTCATCACCCTGTCTGACACTCTCTTCACCTCCAGGACATTCCTCACAAACTCCTCCTTCAGGACCACACCTACCCCATTTCTCTTACTATCCACACCATAATAAAACAGCTTGAATCCTGCTCCTATACTACGAGCCTTGCTACCCTTCCACCTGGTCTCCTGTACACACAGTATATCCACCTTCATTCTCTCCATCATATCAGCCAGCTCTCTACCTTTCCCTGTCATAGTACCAACATTCAGAGTTCCTATTCTCAGTCCTACACTCTTACCTTTCCTCTTCTCTCTCTGTCTGTGCACTCTCCTCCCTCCTCTACTTCTTCCACCAACAGTAGCCCAATTTCCACCGGCGCCCTGTAGGTCAACGGCGCCGATGGCAGTCGTTGTTAACCCGGGCCTCGACCGATCCGGTATGAAATTCGTACTGACGATTCGCATGGTTAAATTTGGCAACGTTTTACGCCGGATGCCCTTCCTGACGCAACCCTCTCTATTTATCCGGGCTTGGGACCGGCACAGAAGTCACTGGACTGTGACCCCCATGGCTAGATTAAATCATCCAATATTTATACAAGGTGTAAATTTATACATTGTGTGTATATCATTTCAGACAAAGACTATTGGATTATTGCCTTAACAGTCTCCAATATAATCTCTGTTATTGTAATCGCAGTACTGGTTGGAGTTTTATATAAAAATCACAGAAAAGGTTTGTTTACTTTTATTATTGTTGTTATTTATAGAGTTATTATATAAAGTTATCATCTAAATGTGAATCCTTTCTACATTTAATCTTTACTTGTGTGTATTATTGTTCAGATTCTTCATCAAGCAACCATCAAATTCCCACCAATCAGATAATCCAGTCTTCTATTAACTGTGATTCTATTCTGTTAAATAAATCCACATCTGAATGCACAGAGAATTTTAATAGACAAATATTCACCAAAATATCAGTGTAATCATTATTTTAGTATTTTAATCCGCTCTGGTTAATAAATGTTTGGTGTTCTTTATCAGGCTGCTGCTGCAGATGATGATGTCTTGAACTATGCAGCTGTGAGTTTTGCTAAGAAACCTTCATCCTCCAGAACATCCAGAGAAAAGAGTCATGAAGACGTTTATGCACAAGTTAAAATATAATAATGAATTTAAATCATCAGACACTGGAGATTTACTGCTGTAAGTCACATTTTATTTGCTCATGCATGATAAGGGGAAAAGGGGGATTACTTTCTGTTTTTAACAAAAATTCAATATTCTTACATTTTCTAAATATAATTATTATAATTATTATTTTTATATCATTGTCCTGTGTTTATCTGCATTTTGGTGTGAAATTATTTGTATATATTTTTAAATAAATAATACAACGCTTTATGAAAGGAAATATTTGGAGTTTAGAGTATATAATATGTATATACAGTATATATAAAATCCTGAAATAAATTTGAGTTGAAGTCTCAGGTTGCTTCAGTTATTGTTTCTAAAGCAACAACTTCACAGAGACGTCTTACGCTGATCACTCTACATAACCTAAACCTACAAACAAAGGTTTTAATTAAAGACGTTGCTGTTACGGGACAGAGGGCACGGAGACAGAGATAAACAGTTCGGGTGTTTTATTATGACCAGGTGGTAGAAGGCAACTGTTAGAAGTGAAGGGATTGAATGGAGAGGAAGAGAGAGATACTGCCCTGCGAGGAATGCTGTGGATGATCCGGGAGAGATGACGGGCACGGGAGCGGATCTGGAGCAGGGAGACGAGCGCGCGTGCGCACACACACACACACACACACAGGGAAACAACGGGAAGCGGAGAAACACTGAAGACAGACGAGCATCAGGTAGCGGGGATGTGAGAATGAGTCCTTATGTCTGAAACGAGATCGGACGGTGAGTGGTGTGTGAGTGAGTCCTTTTATGGCTGAGGTGATTGGAAAGGAGATCACGTGCAGGTGTGTGTGATTAGTACTCAGGAGAGTGAGTGTGCTGTGATTGGTTGTAGTTGGAGCCTGGCGTGTCTGTGACAGTACCCCCCCTCCTCACGGCCCGCTCCTGAGGGCCGCGGACCCCGACGTCGTGGCGGTCTACCCCTCCCACGCGGAGCAGGTCTGTGGGGGTGCGTTGCGTGGAAGGACGTCAGAAGGTCGGGGTCGAGGACGTCATCCCGCGGAACCCACGAGCGTTCCTCCGGGCCATAGCCCTCCCAGTCCACCAGGTACTCGAGTCGACCGCCACGGCGCCGGGAGTCCAGGATCTCCTTTACCCCATAGGCGGTCCCGTCGTCCAGTAGGAGTGAGGGGGGGGGGGGTCCAGCTGCGTCCTCGCCAGGCTCTGTGGAGGGAAGAACAGAGGGATGGTGAGGCTTGAGGAGGGAAACAAGAAATGTGGGGTGAATACGGTACCCTTGTGGTAGCTGGAGCTTATATGTGACCGGGTTGACCTGCTTCAGGATGGTGAATGGCCCAATGAACCTGGGGCTCAGCTTGCGGCTGGGGAGACCTAGCCGGATGTCCTTAGTTGACAGCCAGACCTTCTGCCCTGGACGATAGGCAGGGGCGTCGGATCGGCGACGGTCGGCTGTCAGTCTCCGCCGGCGCAGGGCGCGCTGCAGTTGATGGTGTGCTGAGCCCCAGACCCTCTCGCTCTCGCGGAACCAGTGGTCGACCGCCGGAACGTCCGACGGCTCCCCTGACCAGGGGAAGAGTGGTGGCTGATAGCCGAGTACACACTGGAAGGGAGTCAGCCCGGTGGAAGGTTGACGGAGGGAGTTTTGTGCGTACTCGGACCAGCCCAGGTACTGGCTCCACGAGTCCTGGTGGCCGTGACAGAAGGTACGGAGGTAGCGGCTGATCTCCTGGATCTTGCGTTCCGTCTGCCCGTTTGTCTGAGGGTGGTACCCTGATGATAGGTTGACGGCCACACCTAGGCGCGTGAAGAACGCCCTCCAAACTCTGGACACGAATTGGGGGCCCCTGTCAGAGACGATGTCCTCCGGGATGCCAAAGTAACGGAATACCTGGTTGAATAATAGTTCTGCCGCTTCCATGGCCGTGGGTGGCCCCTTCAGCGGCAGTAGGCGGCACGCCTTGGAGAATCGATCGACAATGACGAATATGCAGGTGTGGGTACGGGAGTTCGGAAGGTCGGTGATGAAGTCGACACCTAGGTGTGACCAGGGGCGGTTGGGAACGGGCAGAGGAAGGAGCTTTCCTGAGGGTAGCTGGCGTGGGGTCTTCGCCATGGCGCACTCTTCACACCCCTGCACGTACCTTCTGACATCGGCTGCCATGCTGGGCCACCAGAAGCGATCTCTCAGCAGCGAGAGGGTTTCAATGATCCCTGGGTGACCAGTGCCAAGTGAGGTGTGGGCGGTGTGGATGTCCCATGGGTAGTGAGCGGTTTCATCTGAGGAAGAAATGAGAAGATGGTACTCACCATGGGCCGCGGGGGACGGATGGGGCACACGGGAAGAGCGTGCCCCGGGTCGCCACAGTACAGACACAGACTCTGGGTCAGCCTCCTCTGCCACTCAGCGGGGTTCAGACGCATCGTCCCCAGTTGCATGGGCTCTGGAGCTGGTTCTGGAGCTGGTTCTGGAGGGCTGACAGGTTCTGGTTGGTCGCGCCTGTTGTATGGGCGCGACTGGTCCTGGGATCTGTGGACACACGACTGCATGCGAGTAGCAACACGGATGGAGAGTTGGATCAACCTCTCCAACCCGATTGCGTCCTCGTGGGCAGCGAGATGCAACCTCACCTGTGGGTTTAATCCCTGACGGTAGGCGGCGAGAAGAGCTTGCTCATTCCAGCCGCTCTTGGCAGCCAGCGTCCTGAACTGGATGGCGTATTCGGTGACCATTAGTTTCCCTTGTCGGAGCTTACAGAGCTCCTCTCCGACCGACGAGTCCCAGGAGGGCTTTCCGAACACCTCCTTGAAGTGCTCTACGAACCCGGCATAAGACTGCACCACGGGGGAGTCCTGGGACCACAGGGACTCAGCCCAGAGAAGAGCCTGGCCACGTAGCTGGGTGATGACGAACGCCACCTTAGACCGCTCAGTAGGATACAGGTGAGGCTGCATCTCCAGGACCAGGGAGCATTGCAGTAGAAACCCGTTGCAATCCTCCACCGAGCCAGAGTAGGGCGCCGGTTGGGCCATGGGACTGGAACACAGCGGCGCCAAAGAAGCGGTGACGGTGTCAGCGGAAGTGATGGCGGGGGGTGTAGGAGCAGGAGCCGGTAGAGCGGCGAGTGCCTGCCGCAATGCCGCGACCAGGTCATGGAGTGGATCTGGTGGAGTGCTGTTGGGATCCATACTGTATCGGTCCGATCTTCTGTTACGGGACAGAAGGCACGGAGACAGAGATAAACAGTTCGGGTGTTTTATTATGACCAGGTGGTAGAAGGCAACTGTTAGAAGTGAAGGGATTGAATGGAGAGGAAGAGAGAGATACTGCCCTGCGAGGAATGCTGTGGATGATCCGGGAGAGATGACGGGCACGGGAGCGGATCTGGAGCAGGGAGACGAGCGCGCACGCGCACACACACACACACACACACAGGGAAACAACGGGAAGCGGAGAAACACTGAAGACAGACGAGCATCAGGTAGCGGGGATGTGAGAATGAGTCCTTATGTCTGAAACGAGATCGGACGGTGAGTGGTGTGTGAGTGAGTCCTTTTATGGCTGAGGTGATTGGAAAGGAGATCACGTGCAGGTGTGTGTGATTAGTACTCGAGAGAGTGAGTGTGCTGTGATTGGTTGTCGTTGGAGCCTGTCGTCTGTGACAGTTGCTAGGTTACAAAGCGCTGGTTGTTCTTGTTGTCCATCAGTGCTTTAATTCTGTTCCACATGAGCTGTTGTTCTCAAAGTCCTCATATTTCTTGCATCTTTAATGTTTTTCTTGAGCTCCTCTAGCTTTCCTCTAGCTGTAGGTCTGTTTATCAGACACCCGAAAGTCACATCTCCTTCCTTAAGCAGCTTCTGCATTATTTATACATTATTTATAGCCCTGATGAAGGAAGAATAAAACCATCTGGTAAAGTGAGGATATTAAAGGCTCAAACTACTAACCTCATCAATTTCATTTCCCCATAAGTTCATTACTTCCATTTTTTCACTATGAGTCTTATTACAAATATATTATACAGGGACAAATAACAGCAGGAGACCCACAAATGGACAGACTGTATGAGTGGAGGAAATGATGTGCATTATTTCCTGTTGACTGAGATGCAGGAAGACACAGTGTGAAAAACACAGACATCTTTAAATATGTGTGAAATACGAGGATCATTAACAGCTCTTACCAGCGTCCAGAATCCTATATAATTACACACAATTCTGCTCAATTGTATAGTATAATAATATATATTTTGTGAGTAGTGTGTTCAGACTGAAGAAGAAGAAGAAGAAGAAGAAGAAGAAGAAGAAAAAATGAAGATGAAGATGAAGAAGAGCTCTTTAAAAACCCCAGATGATGCACTTATTCACCCAAAAAAAACCAAAGACACTTCATGCACTCAACACTCACAGCATTACTTACAGAGAGGAAGAGGGGCGGGGCTACCAAGTATCAAGACATCTTACAAATGCCCACTTTGATTTATTTTTCAACATCCTGTATGGAGCAGGGATTCAGATTGACGTGTTGTTCATTAGGAAGGACATTTACAGATTATTTCTATTTCATTGAGAAGCTTTAATAATAAATAATAATCCATGGTTAGTCCATGACTTCATTCCCATCACTGACTAGCAGGGTTTTATAGCACTGATGAAATCTGGGAAAAAATAAAGTGTGACTTGTTTTCCCTTTAAACACTGTAAGGTTAAATGAGTCATGTAATGTAGGTGTAGGTCATGGTGATGTGTTTTTGTAGAAGGTGAAGAAGCTCCTGATTGTTCAGTAATCCAGCAGGAGACAATATGCACATGCAGGTTTGTCTTTAAATAACATGACTATACACCAATCAGGCATAACATTATGTGAAGGCCAAGTGAAGTGAATCATGAAAGCAGCAAAAGGGGAACCAACACAATATTAGGGTGGAATGGATCCAGGGTGGAAATGACACAGAATGTAAAAGATCTACTTTAGGACTTCATAACTAAGAAATTCAAAAGTCTTATCAGGACACTTTCTAATAAACTGAACCATGTAAAGTCTAATTTCATCTCAGTTCTTTTTATTTTCTTGCCTTTGCTCATTCACTGTTTTGCTAACCCTCTTCTCATTTACTTCTTTCTAGTTCTGCTTGTATTTCTTGTAACTGAATTAAAAAATATTCTCCTCCCTCCTCCCTCCATCTTCTGTCTGTTTCCTTCCCTTTTCTGTTAATCTGTTTTCTGTCTGTTTTATTTCGTTGTGGTTTCTTACTGTTCTGTGTAGTGTTCCAGGTCAGGTGAGTGTGGACCAGACTGCAGAGAGAAAACTCCTGCTTATTTGTAAATAAATACACGAGCAGGGTTTATATCGGGGGAAGGGGAAGACGGTGCGTTTTGTGGACATTCAGAGATACAGCGGAAAGAAAAGAAAACAAAATGGTCTCAGAAACAGAGGAATCTTCCTAAACAGGGACAAATAAAATAAAGAACTAGGAAGAGCATGTGGTAGTGTCCACTAATATGAATGTATATATTACTTTTACTTTGTCTTTCTTTATGCCACTTTTTCTGTGTTTTGCATTCCCAGTTTCTCCCAGTCCAATTCTCTTTCAGTCTTTGTTTTTTTTTCTCTATTCCACCTTTTTACGCTTACCTTGTACCTGACATGCCACCTCTACAAAGGCATGATGAAGAGCTGTGTTAAATGCTGCTCTTAAGTATCCTGTTCTGCATGTGCATGTAATCCTGCTCAATCGGCTTAATACTGGGTAACTGGGTATCTCTCTCTCTCTCTCTCTCTTTCTTTTATGTCTCTAGTTAATTTAAAAAAAACTTGGGTTCTGCAGCAGGACAATGATCCAAAACACACCAGCAAGTCCACCTCTGAATGGCTGAAAAAAAAACAAAATGAAGACTTTGGAGTCGTCTAGTCTAAGTCCTGACCTCAACCCCATTGAGATGCTGTGGCATGACCTTAAAAAGGTGGGTCATGCTCGAAAACCCTCCAATGTGGCTGAATTACAACAATTCTGCAAAGATGAGTGGGCCAAAATTCCTCCACAGCGCTGTAACAGACTCATTGCAAGTTATGGAAAACACTTGATTGCAGTTGTTGCTGCTAAGGGTGGACCAACCAGTTATTAGGCTTAGGAGGCAAACACTTTTTCACACGGGGCCCATGTAGTTTTGGATTTAGTTTTCCCTTAATAATAAAAACCTTCATTTAAAAACTGCATAATGTGTTTACTTGTGTTAACTTTGACTAATATTTAAATGTTTTTGATTATCTGAAACATTAAAGTGTGACAAACATGCAAAAAAATAAGAAATCAGGAAGGGGGCCAACACTTTTTCACACCACTGTGTATATATATATATATATATATATATATATATATATATATATATATATATATATATATATATATATATATATATATATATATATATATATTTTGGGCCTTGCATATATATTTGTGCTTAAAAGTTTGCATACCTGGGGAGAATTTGCAATATTTGTACCATTTTTTAAAGAAAGAAATAGATTTTATTTCTTATAGGACTAAAGTTCATATGTAAGGCATAGCAGAATGGCTCAATCTTCAAACAAATCATGACAGATAGAAAAAATGAGGAAATAATCCCAGTTCAAAAGTTTACATACCTTAAGTTCTTAATATCATGTATCATTATCTTGCCATCAATTTTAATTAATTTCCCTGTGCCACTGGAGCTCAGACATCCCCAAAAGATAAGAGATCCCCCAGCATGCTTTACAGTGGGGATGGTGTACTTTTCACCGTAGGCCTTGTTGACTCCTCTCCAAATACAGTGTTTATGGTTGTAACTACAAAGTTCAATGTTGGTCTCTTCAAACCAAATGACTCTGCTCCAGAAGCTGTGAGGTGTGTCTAGGTTCTGTCTGGCGTACTGAAAGCAGGCCATTTTTGTGGCATGGGCGCAGTAACAGCTTTCTCCGGGCAAGTCGACTGTGCAGGTCATTTGTGTTCAAGTACCTCCTTATTGTGCTCCTTGAAACAACAACACTTTTTTCCAGAGCAGCCTGTATTTCTTTTTAAATTTGGTTGTGGGTTTTTGTCCTGAACAATTCTTCTGGCAGTAATGGGTGAAATTTTTCTTGGTCTACCTGACCGTGGCTTAGTATCAACAGAACCTCTTATTTTCCACCTCTTTATCAGAGTTTGAACAGTACTGACTTGCATTTCAAGTGTTGAGATATCTTTTTATATCCTTTTCCTGCTTTATAAAGTTCAACTACCATATTATGCAGGTCCATTGTCTTTTGTCTTTTGTCTTCCCCATGGTGCAGTTTCCAGACAAGTCAGTGCATCACCTCAGGAGCTGAGAAACTCACTGACTATTACAATTACTCACTAATTACAATTACAATGAGTCACGTGTGTGTAAATTTCCCCTTTAATAGCCATTTAAACCTCTGCATGTCAACCTGTGTTTTTAATGTGGCTAAACATTCAAGGGTATGTAAACTTTTGATCAGGGTTATTTGGGTGATTTCAGTTATCATTAGGTTTTAAAAAGGAGTCATTATTTGCAACTTCTTCCTTTTTCTTTTATCTTGTTCGTGTAATAAAACTTCTCTCATTTGCACTCTCTCTGCCCTTTGAAAACACATCAGATTTTAATGTGGAAAAATATCATGCTGGATATCTATAGTGATATGGACTGGGTAATGTGTTAGAAATTAAAGGAGGCCACATTGTTTGATGGAAATGAAAATTATCAACCTACAGAGGGCTGAATTCAAAGACACCCTGAAAATCAAAGTGAAAAATGATGTAGCAGGCTAGTCCATTTTGCTGAAATTTCATTGCAGCAATTTAAAATGGTACTCAGTAGTTTGTATGGCCCACAGGTGCTTGTATGCGTGTCTGACAACATCGGTGCATGCTCCTAATGAGACGATGGATGGTGTCCTGGAGTATCTCCTCACAGATCTGGCCCATGACATCACTGAGCTCCTGGACAATCTTAGGTGCAACCTCTCAGTGTTGGATGGACCGAAACATAGTGTCCCAGAGGTGTTCTATTGTATTTAGGTCAGGCGAGCATGAGGGCTATTCAATGGTATCAATTTCTTCATCCTCCAGGAACTGCCTGCATACTCTCACCACATGAGGAGGAACGTTGTTTCATTTCACCACGTACTCCATCAGCTACATATGGTTGAAATGACAATAAAGCTTCTTTGACTTTGACTTTGACATTGACATGAGACCAGGTATTGTCGTGCACCAGGAGGAACCCACTGCACCGCATAGGGTCTGACAATGGGGCTAAGGGTTTCATCCCGATACCTAACGGCAGTCAGGGTGCCATTGTCTAGCCTGTAGATGTCTGTGTGTCCCACCGTGGCTATGTCCCCCCGGACCATCACTGACCCACCACCAAACCAATGATGTTACAGGCAGCATAACATTCTCCATGGCTTTTACAGACCCTTTCATGTCTGTCACATGTGCTCGGGGTGAACCTGCTCTCATCTGTGAAAAGCACAGGGCACCAGTGGTGGACCTGCCAATTCTAGTGTTCAATGGAAAATGCCAGTCGCGCTCCATGGTGCTGAGCAGTGAGCAAAGGGCACACTAGAGGACATTGGGCCCTTGGGCCCACCCTCATGAAGCCTGTTTCTGATTGTTTGGTCAGAGAAATTCACACCAGTGGCATGCTGGAGGTCATTTTGCTCTGGCAGTGCTCATCCTGCTCCTCCTTGCACAAAGGAGTAGATACCGGTCCTGCTGATGGGTTAAGGACCTTCTACAGCCCTGTCCAGCTCTCCTAGAGTAACCGCCTGTCTCCGGGAATCTCCCCCATGCTCTTGAGACTGTGCTGGGAGACACAGCAAACCCTCTGGCAATGGCAAGTATTGATGTGCCATCCTGGAGGAGTTGGGCTGCCTGTGCAACCTCTACAGGGTTAAGGTATTGCCTTATGCTACCAGTAGTGACACTGACCCTAGCCAAATGCAAAACTAGTGAAAAACAGTTAGAAAAGATGAGTAGGGGAAAAAATGTCAGTGGCCTCCACCTGTAAAACCATTCCTGTTTTGGGGGTCGTCTCATTGTTGCCCATCTAGTGCACCTGTTGTTAATTTCATTAACACCAAAGCAGCTGTAACTGATTAACAACCCCCTCTGCTACTTAACTGACCAGATCAATATCCCAGGAGTTATATTGACTTGATGCTATACTCTGATTAAAAAGTGTTCCTTTAATTTTTTTTGAGCAGTGGATTATATCTTAAATGTAGCATCTGGAGTCATAACAATGATTCAGAATTAATCCCTCTGTGTGAAGTCTGAGTAAGTGTTACTGACTGCAGCAGCTCTCTCACACCATGCAGTAGTTTCAGTTTAACAGAAATAGCATTGTGGTTTCTGAGGCTAAATGTTTTACCCAGCAGCTCACACTGACTTATTTTGGGTCACATTAACAGTCTAAAATGTCTTTATGTTAGAATTTCAGGCTAGAACACAAAAGCTGGACTTCATTCATAAAAAAAATAAATCTAATAAATATCATGTAGTATATTAAGAGCACTATTTATACAGACTGTGATAGAGATTGTGCTCTAACTGTTAAGGCCTGTTATTAAGTCTTTAGGGACTTCTTGGATAACAGAGAAAGAGGGGGGATTAAATTATAAACTTATTTCTTTGAGTAGATAGGGAAAAATTAAGGATTAACCTGAATAAACCGTTTACAATGATTTATTTAATTCATTATTTAGTCTATGGGCCCGGGCAGTTTCACACCTTTGATGTGGTAAAAACCTTAATGGCCTCACACTGCTGCTGTTTGAGATGTTTGTGCTCTAGTGTACATCACACCAGTGTGTGTGTGTCAGTGTTAGGGGAAACAGCTCTGTGGTTTAAAGTGAGAGATACAAACAAAAGACAGAAAGAGATGTTAGACTTTTATAAAGCCAGAACAGAAGTTGAAGCTTAATGTCACATTTCATTATTGAGAAACTTCAGTTATGAGTACAGAGAGAACACTTTAAAATCCAGGTTTAATACAGTTCATCACCTCGACACAATGAATGTTAGCATTTTAATCTAAGTTCATTTGTGTAATGAGTGTGTTGTAGTGACCAGCACAGTCACACCAGAATGAGAATTTTTTAATTAAATGAAGTTAACTTTTGCTTACTACACCTGACTTAATGAATACTGATTCATTAACAAGGCAACACACACACACACACACACACACACACACACAATGTTTTTAATTTTGTAATTAATTAAATTAATTTTGTAGTTTTTAATTTTGCAGTGCATTGAGATAGAGTGGGTTGTGCTAGTGTGCTGTTGTTGTTTGGAGATCTCTAATGGTCTGTGAGAAGAACTTGTACCACAGCCTGCTGGTGCAGGATCTGATGCTGTGATACTGTCTACCTGATGATAGCAGTGAGAGGAGTCCATGGCTCGGGTGGCTGGAACCTCCTGCCTGCACCCCCTGGTGTAGATGTCCTGGAAGGAAGGAAGCTCACCTCAGATGATGTGCTGGACTATCTGGACCATTCTCTGCACAGCTCTGTGGTTGAGGGTGGTGCTGTTCCTGTACATGTTTTTTGTCCAGGTGAGAGAGAGAGCAGTTTGTAGGGTGAAGGTAATGGCATTGTGAGTGGAACAGAAGTAACGATAATCAAACTGTGAGTCGAATGAGGCAGGCAGCACAGAGCAGATATCTGTGATGAGCCTCTCAAAGTATTTACTGACAATGGTGGTCAGAGCAACAGGACATCAGTCATTCAAGCAGTTTACCACAGAATTCTTTTGTACAGGCACAATGGAGGACATTTTGAAACATGTGAGGATTACAGACAGATAATTAGCCTGCGCATACTTTGAGGACACAATCAGGGATGCTGACTGGACCCACAGCTTTGCGGAAAGTCACCCATCAGAAGGATGGGGTTACATCTGCTACAGACACAGAGAGTGTGCTAACCTCTGCAGTATCTGCTACAGGACCTCTCTCCACAGGGGGGGGGTTGTTTAAGCATAAAAAGTTTTAAACTCACCCTATTAGAGAGGCAGCGATGTTCATAACAGAGAGTTTATTTCCTGTAAAGTCTGTCATGTTGAATCGCTGCAACATGTGTGTTGTGTTGATGGGGTGGAACTGTGTTTCTAGCTTGTCTCTGTACTGGTGTTTTGCTGTTTTTATGCTTTGCAGTAAATAAAAGTGGAGTTTTGTGTCATTAGGTCAGCATGAACATCTCTGTAAATCCACCGTCTCTGATCTGAGTAAATCTGAATAGTTTTGGTCGGCACAATGTATTCTACTCTTCACTATTTGTTTCCCCTGAAATTCCAAATGACCGTGTGAACAGTTCTGTTACACTGACACATTAAATGACAAAAAAAGTCAGTTTAGAAAAGGTCAAAGGTCAGAATGAGGGCTTTTATTATATAACATAGCAGTAACAGTCAACAATTATAACAGCATATATCAGCTGGAGGAAAGAGGATTAATAAGTGAGAACAAGGGGAAAAAAAACGTTCCTGATGAAAGAGTAAACTGACCAGTAAACTGACCGGAACCTCCACAGACAGTGTTACAGTGAGGTAGAGGAAAACATTACCGAAATAAAAATGTCACATGACCTTTTTAAAAGATGTGTTAGTAGTGAGAAGGTTTTATTATTTCATTATAAGACATACATTTTCTTACCATTTTATTAGGAACACCTGCACATCATTCAGTCATGTGACTGCACAATACAGATCATGCAGATCCAGGTCAGCTGTCTGAGACTGGACACTTAACTGTTAAAGACTGAAGACTGGACTCTGTGCAGGACACTCGAGTTCTTCCACTCCAACCTTAACCTTAACACACCATGTCTTCATGGAGCTGCTTTGTACACAGGGGGATTGTCATGCTGGAACAGTGTTTGTGTCTCTTAGTTCCAGTGAAAGGAAACTGTAATGTTACAGCGTACAAAGACATTCTACACAATTGTGTGCTTTAAACTTTGTGGAACATGTAGAAATGTCATCAATGTCAGCATAGTGTGTGTGAGTTCTGGTGGTATGACCGTTCCTCAACATCACCCACCTCACACACATAACTGATCTCTGAGACGTGTCTGAGACTGAACAAGGTTTATTAAGTCTTGTTTTTTTCCGCTTATTTTTTTCTTTTTTTTGGTCTTGTTGTTATAAAGCCCCATGTGAACATACATGGTGAGAACCTATGGGCTCGGCTGACCAGGACATGTTTCATGCTAAATTTAGTGTTTATTATAAACTACTCAAAGTAAACAAAATACCAGTAACAAGTATCAGAAGTGTGTTATTAAATGTTTTGCTGTCACTGGGATGGTGCCCGTGACTTATTTTTAGCTACAAAAACATGAAAGTAAATAAATATTTAAGGTCATTGAAGGTAAAAAACTGGACCTGAAGCTTAAACTAGAAGCTCTAAAAGTAAATTAGCATTCTTTAGTTTGACTGTTAGCAAATTAGAAGCTAAATTCCTTTAGAAAATGAATTTTTACCTACAAGTACTTCACTAAACTTCTTCTATCAGAGAGGTTCCAGCACACAGGACTGATAGAGCTCCAGTATATCAGATCTGTAAAGTCATGTGACTCATCACAGCATCAGAATAGACAAGAATTCACTGTGAGCTTCACATCTCATTACAGCTAATGGACCAATCAGATCAGTCCACAGCTTCAAAACATCCAATCAGGCGTGAGTCTGGACCTGGTTTTCTACTGAACACACAAGTTCATTACCTCGCTATCACTTCATCTGAACAGGAACGATGAACACACTCTTTGTCGCTCTTTCTGCTCTTTTTTCTCTCTTCACAGCTGGTGAGTAACATCTGGAAACTTTAACTTAAATTAATTAAATATGAAATATTACTGTATTATCATTAAATATTAAACACTTTTTTACAGTAAATTCTTCTGACATCAAGGAGCTTCATGTGAGAACAGTAAAGCATGGGGGAGATGTAACTATGGAGTGTAACATTAGCAGTGTCACAGAGAAAGATAAATTAGTTTGGTTCAGACAGAGGTCAGGAAAATTGCCTCAGTATTTTGTAAAACCATACCAGGGCAATTTGGGCTACAGATTTGTTGAGGGATTTAATGATAGTCGCTTCAGTATTAGTGTAAATGACCATAAATTTGATCTGAATATTAAAGAAATAAAAGTTGATGATGTAGGAGAATATTTCTGTGGAGAATTAGAAGGAAGTGTACTGACATTCACATCTGGAACACGTCTGCAATTTGAAGGTAAACAGTTTTACTCTGATAACCTGCTAATTCCCGATCAACACTTTAACCAGAATTATGTGTACATATGCATTAAAAGTTGAATATTTCACATTATTTTTATTTACTATCATTTCTGTTTATTTGCTGCTTTTCTAATTTATTTGTAAAGATAAAGAGACACAACATTCTACATCTGGAAGTACAACTATTTGTAAAGATAAAGAGACAGCACACAGACCTACATCTGAATCTACATCCAGTGTTTCAAACTGCACCAATAAAACCCGGCAGGAATTTGTCTTCCTTTCACTGTCTATAACAAAACTTCCTTAGTGAAAACCTCTCCCTGTTAATAAATCATCCAATATTTATACAAGGTGTAAATTTATACATTGTGTGTATTTTCATCATTTCACAGAAAGACTATTGGATAATTGCCTTAACAGTCTCCAATATAATCTCTGTTATTGTAATCACAGTACTGGTTGGAGTTTTATATAAAAATCACAGAAAAGGTTTTCTGTGATTATTCACATTATTCATATTTACTATCATTTCTGTTTATTTGCTGCTTTTTATTTCTAAAGATAAAGATAAGATACACTGTCCTACATATGGAACTACATTTGGAGATTTAAACAGCAGCAATGAAATAAGTAAGAGCTTTAAGAAATAAAGTTAGTTAAGGTCTGAATTTGATTCTTTACTTTTGCCAATTTATGGATTTTTTTTGCTCCATAACGATTTATGGAAAAATACAACAGAAGCCCAAAGTACAAAAAGAAAAGTATAGTAAATAAAAACTAGTAAATACAATAGTAAATCAAAAACTTAAACAAATAAGACTTCATGACATTCTGAATAATCAGAACTGAATGATTCCTAACAATAATTGTATTTCTCCCTGTAGGTGAGAGCTGTACTGCTAACATGCGTGTGTTCTTCTGGCTCTCCATTTCAAGAATCGGAGTTCTCGGTGTTACAGTTATTATCCTTACAATATGCCACAAGGGTTTTAAAAACAAAATCTTAAACTTGATCAAAATTTTCATCTAAAATGTCTGTGTCATTCTAACTGTATTTTCCAGTGCATGACATTTATTTTTTTTAGTACTTTAGCTCTTTTATTCTTGCTCTGTAATTCTGTTCAAATGCTTTGTGCAGCAACAAGTGTGTTATACTGTATATCTAGCTGTAGCTAGTAGTTGTATTTCAAATGTAGTTGTATTTAAAAAAGGGAAAAGAGATCTGAGCCTGTGTTTAAATCACTCTAGGAGAAAGCACAAGTGTGTCTAAGTGAAGAGGCGGAGACAGGAAGTGATGCATAATTTCCTTGTTCTAGCAAAAATGACAGTCCACTTGATGTGTGTGTGTGTTGTGTGTGTGTGTGTGTGTGTGTGTGTGTGTGTGTGTGTGTGTGTGTGTGTGTGTGTGTGTGTGTGCCACCCAGTTGTCCGGAACATTCATGCAGTTTTCTAATCACACAATCACATGACAGCAGAACAACTTATAAAATCATACAGGTACAGGTCAAGAGCTCCAGTTAATGTTTACTTCAAAGACCAGAATAAAGAAACAGTCAGATCTCTGTAACTTTTAAACCCTGTCATGGTTCTTGGTATCAGATGTGCTGGTTTGAGTTTTTCAGATCTCCTGCTTGGATTTTCACACACACAACAGTCTCTAGCGTTTATACAGAATGGTGTGAAAAACAATAATGATCCTGTGGAAACACCTTGGGGATAAGGATAAGAGGAAATTTGTGCTTTGAGCTGCCAGAAAGGATTCAGTAACTCATATAATCACTCTTTACAGCCATGTGGAGCAGAAAAACATCTCATGGTGCCCAGGTGTTACTGATAAAGTACATACAAACAGTGGGGTCTAAAACTCTGAGGCCACACTGAAGTTTTTTATTCAATTTGAAATATAAAGGTTTTGCTGCTGTTGGAACACAGGAGTGATGTTGCTGAGAATTAGCTTTTTTATCTGGTCTCTGTAGCTCTTCAACATTTTTCAACTTTCAGTCTAATGTTATTTTATTGATTACATTAATAACAAATAATTATTTTAACATAATTTTCTTTAACATAGTTTTCTTCTCATGGTTGTTGTTGCAATGCGGCAGTTCGGCCACTAGGGGCGCATTCCGACCACATTTCTAGTAAAAAATACAGAACCGTTTCCTATTTCTTTATCCTGTCCACTTTTAAATATTAAAATTAAATTTAATGAAGTTTAATGGGTTTATTTTTTTCTTCCTACTGTTTACTTTTTCCTTTCTTTGTTCCTTCTCCTTTTTTCCCCTTTTTGCATCTCATAGCGTATTACCTTTTTTCTATATTTTATTTCTTCTAGTTTGCTTATTTCATTATTATTAGACTTACTTATGTTTAATTTTATTCGTAATGAGAGTAATTCTGTTCATTTAATATGTAGATAAGCAAAAATATTGAAATAAAGATATATTTCCCAGCTCTGTGCACTTTATTTACATTTTTAATATCCCTAACAATTCCGAGAAACTGTCTGCGCGGAGAAGGAGACTTTTATTTTAGAATTTCTGAATCCAACCCAGGAAGTCGCTGGAGTGCTGTAGTTGATTGTCCTGTAATGAATGTATTCTCGGACGCTGGAGAGAGAGAGAGATGTGTTGCAGTGAGAAATGACCCCTACAGGGCGCCGGTGGAAATTGGGCTACTGTTGGTGGAAGAAGTAGAGGAGGGAGGAGAGTGCACAGACAGAGAGAGAAGAGGAAAGGTAAGAGTGTAGGACTGAGAATAGGAACTCTGAATGTTGGTACTATGATAGGGAAAGGTAGAGAGCTGGCTGATATGATGGAGAGAAGGAAGGTGGATATACTGTGTGTACAGGAGACCAGGTGGAAGGGTAGCAAGGCTCGTAGTATAGGAGCAGGATTCAAGCTGTTTTATTATGGTGTGGATAGTAAGAGAAATGGGGTAGGTGTGGTCCTGAAGGAGGAGTTTGTGAGGAATGTTCTGGAGATGAAGAGAGTGTCAGACAGGGTGATGAGTCTGAAGATAGAGATTGAAGGGGTGATGTTGAATGTTGTTAGTGGTTATGCCCCACAGGTAGGTTGTGAGTTAGAGGAGAAAGAGAGATTCTGGAGTGAATTAGATGAGGTGATGGAGAGTATTCCCACGGGTGAGAGAGTGGTGATAGGAGCGGATTTTAATGGACATGTTGGTGAGGGGAACACAGGTGATGAGGAGGTGATGGGCAAGTTTGGAGTTAAGGAAAGGAACCTTGAAGGACAGATGGTAGTGGACTTTGCTAAGAGGATGGACATGGCTGTGGTTAACACTTATTTTCAGAAGAGGGAGGAGCATAGAGTGACTTACAAGGGTGGAGGTAGGAGAACACAGGTAGACTACATCCTATGTAGAAGAGGCAATCTGAAAGAGATTAGTGACTGTAAAGTGGTAGTGGGAGAGAGTGTAGCCAGACAGCATAGGATGGTGGTGTGTAGGATGACTCTGATGGTCTGTAAAAAGAAGACGTCAAAGATAGAGATAGAGAAGAAAACCAAGTGGTGGAAGCTGAAAAAGGAGGAATGTTGTGAGGAATTTAGACAGAAGTTGAGGCAGGCTCTGGGTGGTCAGGTAGTGCTGCCAGATGACTGGGAAACTACAGCAGAAGTGATCAGGGAGACAGGGAGAAAGGTGCTGGGTGTGTCATCTGGAAGGAGGAAAGAAGATAAGGAGACTTGGTGGTGGAATGAGGAAGTTCAGGATAGTATCCAGAGGAAGAGGTTAGCCAAGAAGAAGTGGGACATGGACAGGACTGAAGAGAATAGACAGGAATACAAGGAGTTACAGCGCAGAGTGAAGAGGGAGGTGTCTAAGGCCAAGCAGAAGGCATATGACGAGTCGTACGTGAGGTTAGACACTAGAGAAGGAGAGAAGGACTTGTACAGGTTAGCTAGGCAGAGGGATCGAGATGGGAAGGATGTGCAGCAAGTTAGTGTTAAGGATAGAGATGGAAGGGTGCTCACCAGTGAGGAGAGTGTACAGAGGAGATGGAAGGAGTACTTTGAGGAGCTGATGAATGAGGAAAATGAGAGGGAAAAAGAGTAGAAGGGGTGAACTCTGTGGAACAGAAAGTAGATAAGATTAGAAAGGATGAAGTCAGGAAAGCTTTGAAGAGGAGGAAAAGTGGGAAGGCAGTTGGTCCTGACGACATCCCGGTGGAGTTCTGGAAGTGTCTGGGAGAGGCAGCAGTGGAATTTTTAACTAGTTTGTTCAACAGGGTTTTAGAGAGTGAGAGGATGCCTGAGGAATGGAGAAGAAGTGTGTTAGTGTCGATCTTTAAGAATAAGGGTGACGTGCAGAGTTGCAGCAACTATAGGGGGATAAAGTTGATGAGCCATACAATGAAGCTATGGGAAAGAGTAGTGGAAGCTAGGTTAAGGAAGGTAGTGGAAATTTGTGAGCAGCAGTATGGCTTCATGCCCAGAAAGAGCACAACAGATGCAATTTTTGCTCTGAGAATTTTGATGGAGAAGTATAGGGATGGTCAGAGGGAGTTGCACTGTGTGTTTGTAGACTTGGAGAAAGCGTATGACAGGGTGCCAAGAGAAGAGCTGTGGTACTGTATGAGTAAGTCAGGAGTAGCAGAGAAGTACGTCAGAGTGGTGCAGGACATGTATGAGAGGAGCAGGACAGTGGTGAGGTGTGCTGTAGGTCAGAGGAGTTCAAAGTGGAGGTGGGACTACATCAGGGATCGGCTCTGAGCCCCTTCCTGTTTGCTATAGTGATGGACCAGTTGTCAGAGGAGGTCAGACAGGAGTTTCCTTGGACAATGATGTTTGCAGATGACATTGTGATCTGTAGTGAGAGCAGGGAGCAGGTGGAGGAAAACCTGGAGAGGTGGAGGTTTGCGCTGGAGAGAAGAGGAATGAAAGTCAGTCGTAGTAAGACAACAGTCCAGAGTAATGGAGAGTGTGGGAAAGAGGTAAAGAAGTGAGTGCAGGCAGGTTGGAATGGGTGGAGAAAGGTGTGGGGAGTTCTGTGTGATAGGAAAATATCAGCGAGAATCAAGGGGAAGGTGTACAGGACAGTGGTGAGACCGGCCATGCTGTATGGTTTAGAGACAGTGTCACTGAGGAAGAGACAGGAGTCAGAGCTAGAGGTAGCAGAGCTGAAGACGTTGAGGTTCTCTTTGGGAGTGACAAGGTTGGACAGGATTAGGAACGAGTACATCAGAGGGACAGCTCATGTTGGACATATGGGGGACAAAGTTAGGAAGACCAGATTAAGATGGTTTGGACATGTTCAGAGGAGGGAGAGTGAGTATATTGGTAGGAGAATGTTGGACATGGAGCTGCCAGGCAGGAGGCAAAGAGGAAGGCCAAAGAGGAGGTATATGGATGGAATTAATGAGGATATGAAGCTAGTGGGTGCAAGTGTTGAGGATGCAGAAGATAGGGATAGGTGGAGAGAGATGATTCGCTGTGGAGACCCCTGAAGGGAAAAGCCGAAAGAAGAAGAAGAAGTGCACTAAATGTTCAACACTTTTAATTTGTAAACAAATATAACTAATGTGTGTATCTCTCTCTCTCTCTTTCTCTCTCCCTCGCTCTCTCTCTCTTTCTGTGTGTGTGTGTCTCTCTCTCTCTCTGTCTCTATCTCTCTCTCTCTGTCTCTCTCTCTCTCTCTCTCTCGCTCTCTCTCCCTCTCTCTGTCTCTCTCTCTCTCTCTCTCTCTCTCTCTCTCTCTCTCTCTCTCTCTCTCTCTCTCTCTCTCTCTCTCTCTCTCTCTCTCGCTCTCTCTCTCTCTCCCTCTCTGTTGCATTCTGGGAGTTGTGTGAGTGCAGTGCACTGGGCTGTAAACATCCTGCTCTACAACATGTTGCATCATTTAGGAGACAAGTGTTTATGTTTCTGGAATCACCAGAAAACACACTGGATATCTCCTTCCAAATGAAGCACCAAGGGAGAACTTTTATGATTTACGCGAGTACGGGAAAAATGAAGTCTTTTGAGTGTGGTGACATTGGATGTGGCAAGCCGTTTTAATTTAATGGCTAAAGCTGACTATCCGGAATGAACATTACAGATATCAACAACATATTTTTGACTAGTAGTAATTGCATTCTGCCTAGTCACAATGACAGTTAGGGATATCTGTAATTCAGAATTGAATAGTCAGAAGTGAGTTACGGATATCTGCAATGGCGTCACTGAAAACGATATTCAACTCGTCACACATCCTTAATGACAATTGCAGATATCTATAATTGAGTCTTGCCTAGGCAGAATTAAAGTTAAAGATATCGCAAACGTCATTTTGACTCGTCAGTATTGTTGTGCATGACGTTGGTCATGCAAGGCTTCCCATTGGATATTCGCCCAGCAAACAAATCATTTGAACAGTGTTAGCAGAAGAAATGGCGGTCGCTGTTGTAGACAAAATAATTAGAAAATGCCAGGAAATAGAACGCGTACACAATCAAGGAATTTGTGGGGAACGATCTCTCTAATTTGAGATATCTCTAATCAGGATTAATTTGAAGATATCTATAACTTGATAACAGATATCTGATTCTAAATTATGGCTATCCATAATTCCGGTTAGAGATATCTACAATTAAATTCTGACTAGTCACAATTCCAGTTCTGTGACATATATACTGTGGAAATACTGTGAAATACTGTGACATCAGTACTGTCTTGTTCTCTGAATACATTTTGTAGATTATCATTTGGATTTGTTTGCCCCAGTGTATTTGTGTATGTGTTTATATATGTGTATGTGTTTATATGAGAGAGAGCACTTGGCATTTGGCTAGAAACAGGCAATTCCCCAATACCCCAATGAGGGTATAATAGTAAAATAAATAAATAAATAAATAAAATAAACGCTTGTCTAACAGGGTAGGATGGTAAACTTATTGCAGCATTCCACTGTATTGCATAGATGTGTATAACATTTGAGTACTGAACATGCCAAATACGAGTCTTCCAGATCACACACACACACCTGTTAACTGTGTGAACACAAAATTTTATTGTTTGTTTGAATTCTATGTTCAAGTACAAACAGAGAAATGTAACCATAAAACATCATATAACTTTAAACTTACATTGACTATCCATATTAGCAATATAAACAACACAGCTATGAGGCTGGACAATGGAATAAACTATGTGGGTGTGATTCACTTTCAAAAGTTAAAAAAGTAAAAATAAAAAAAGCTAAATTGAAGCAGCCTGTGAGAAGCAGGGACAAAGTTTTTTCTTTTGTAGCCTAGTTACTGGTTTTTCATGGGGACCATCAACCTGTGTCTTCTTTCCTTGAGAGTAGCAAAAATCTATTGATAATTTTAACATGATCCAATTGCTCACTGACATCTTTCTCGATTGCCATAACTGCCAGTTAATGGAACCTGCACTGACCCATTGTTCTCCTAAGCCAGGTGTGGAGACAACAAAGAGCACTAAAAGACCTCTCGCACGTACAGCTGCTAACACGTACAGTGAGGGCAACCTGGATGACAGATTTCAGTGATGGAAACATGTCAGAATCCAACATCTTATACACTGAAATCATGTCCTGTGGAGCAGCACCAGCTCACTTTTTACATGTAAAAAAGTGCCTTGCTACCATGACTTTAGATCAATGTTGTAGTGTTGTGAAAGTGCTGCCAAATGTAGATCAGACAGGACGTTTTCAGATGTCGGACTACATGCTTGAATGCCTTTAAGCAATGTTGTATTTACAGCAGAAAAACGGTTCTCCAATTCATTATCCATTCTCTTCAGACATGGATATAGTGACTTTGTTTTGAGTTGTTCGGTATCTGTGCTGATTCCCCTATGGGCACCGCAAGCTGATTCAACAACAAAAAACCTCCATTCTTTTTGTCTTCTGTCTCTGCCCTTTTTCTCTTCAATTATGATGTGATTAACTTCACACAATGCCTTTGCTCTGGCATACATATCTGCAGCAGTGTAATCACTGCATTTTTGTTTTAGGGAGTCACACACAGCATCTTTGTATGCCAATGCTTGGGGAAGGTCAGTGGTCTCTTTTTGGAGGTATTTATGCAAGCCTGCCACTACAGATAGGAGATCCTTGAAAAGAGTCAACAAATGAGAATTTGCAGATTTTTGTTTTCAACATCACTGCAGTAGCCGTGTTGATGGTAGACAGGCATTCAATGATGGCAGGCAAATTGTCAAGTACAGCATTCACTGTGTGAAGCTGGCAGGCCCACCAGTTCACATGGTTGCAATCCCAATTTTGTTTGTGCTTCTTTAAACTTGTGGTGGCTAACCAGAGAGTTACTAACATTGCTTTAATGTAATTGTCTATATGTTCCATCTGTTTTATATCATTAATTTTTTGTTTCTATTTATTAAAAAATAACAACTTTTTATTTTCTAAATCAAAGTGATATAAAAAAATCCTTACTCTAAGGCTAATAAATGTATTTCACAATCTGGGGCATTATTTAATACAATACAATAGTTCGTCTACTCCCTCTTCACCCACGACTGCAGGCCTGTGTATGGATCCAACTCCATAATCAAGTTTGCAGATGACACCACGGTGATCGGCCTCATCAGTGACAGCGATGAGACATCCTACAGGGCGGAGGTGCAACACCTGGTCGCATGGTGTGCTGACAATAACCTGCTCCTTAACATCAGCAAGACAAAGGAGCTCATCATCGACTTCAGGAGAGAGAAAGGAAGAACGTACGACCCCATCCACATCAATGGAATGGCTGTCGAGCATGTATCCAGCTTCAAGTTTCTGGAGACCCACATCTCAGAGGATCTGTCCTGGACCACCAATACCTCCAGTCTGGTCAAAAAGGCTCATCAGTGCCTTTTTTACCTAAACACACTGAAGAAGAACCACCTGTCTTCAACCATCCTGTTGAACTACTACCACAGCATCCTGACCAACTGCATCACAGTCTGGTATGGGAACTGCTCAGTCGCAGACCGCAAGGCACTGCAACGAGAGGGTAAAACCGCCCAACGCATCATAGGAACCCCACTTCCTGCAATTGAGGACATCCAGAAGAAGCGCTGTATACGTCGGACTCACAGCATTCTCAAAGACTCTTCCTACCCTGCCCATAGACTTTTCAAACTTTTACCCTCCGGAAGGCGATTCAGGAGCCTCTGGACCAAAACCAGCAGACTAAGGAACAGCTTTTTTCCCACAGCTGTCTCCCTATTGAACTCTGTCCCCCATTGAACTCCTATGCCCTTCCCTCACTCAGCACTCTCCTCACCCCTCCTTTTGGTTGACTGTATTTACTTCATCTAGCCATGTCACTTCTACGTAAGCAATGCATCTAGCACACATTCATACTATATACAACTGTTCATAGCCTCAGCCTATACATCATCTGCACGTTCCATTTGTATTGTATGCACATGGCACTAATCTCCTGTGTATATGCTCATTGCACATATGTATATTGTCAATATATATCTCTGTATATTATTGTCCATAGCACAAAACATCTATATATCATGTTGATAATACTGTATATATAACCTGTGTCACGGTTGGCAAAGTTCCCCGTTGGACCACTAGGAGGCTTTCAGCAGGGGTTGTGTTTTGTTTTGTTTTGTTTGTTTATGCCATGTTAAGCCCCACCTGTTCCTTAATGTGTTCCTTCCTCTGTTCACCTGTTCCTAATGTTTCCATTGATTACGCTTCTTATTTATAGTGGTGTCTGTGCTTGTGTTGTTTGCTAGTCCTTATCATTATTGTCCTAGTCATTATCATCTTCGCCTTCGTTCTGTGTTTGGTCTTCTTCCTCCATGTTCCTATGTTTAAGTATTATTATGAATAAACCCCTGTTGACGTCTGGTCATAATAACTTCTAGTCACAAACAATTTCTAGTCACGCATACAGAATCTCAGAACCTCTAAAAGTTCTCCAAGTAAAATTTTTCATCACAGTTTAAATGGGACGCGGGAGAAAACATGCACTAGCCGTCTCTCCTCGCTGCTTTATTACTTTTGGCTAACTCTTTGTTTTTGTCATCGTTCTCGTTACTCACCCAAAGCTTTTGCAGTTGTGTTAATCTCTATTTGTCCCCGATTTGTTCTATCAACATTTGCCATTCCCATTGCATCCTTATTTTCATTATTTTTCTGATGGTGACTGGTTTTATGGTAAGCCGTCGAAAAGCGGACAGATAGACCTCATGTGATATAGTAAACTGAAGTTAAACTGAAGTTTTGTTTTGTTTGTGCTGTTCTTTGTAAATATTTAAAATATTTATCATTTTATATTTTTCCTCCTCATCATTATTTACAACTTCTTCCTTTTTCTTTTCTTTTGTTTGTGTATGATAAAATTGACCTCTTTCTCACTCTCTCTTCCATTGTTTTGTTGACGTCAACCACACAAGTCCAAACTATTATACCTTAAATGTAGCATCTGGTGTCATAACAATGGCTCACAATTAATTCCTCTGTGTGAAAGCAAACCAGGGATTATGAGCCCAGGCCCCAAACAAGGATAGAAACACTCATGAGAGTGGACAGAAGTGTCCAGGTCAAGTCTGAGTAAGCTCTTAACACATTTGTAAAAGTGTTACTGACTGCAGCAGCTCTCTCACACCATGCATGAGTTTCAGTTTAACAGAAATAGCATTGTGGTTTCTGAGGTTAAATGTTTTAGCCAGCAGCTCACACTGACTTATTTTGGGTCACATTAACAGTCTAAAATGTCTTTGTTAGAATCTCAGGCTAGAACACAAAAGCTGGACTTCATTCATAAAAATGTCTCTGATAAATATCATGTAGTATATTAAGAGCACTATTTATACAGACTGTGATAGAGATTGTGCTCTAACTGTGTAAGGCCTGTTATTAAGTCCTTTAGGGACTTCTTGGATAACAGAGAAAGAGTGGGGATTAAATTATAAACTTAGTTCTTTGAGTAGAGTTGGAAAAATTAAGGATTAACCTGAATAAAATGTTTACAGTGATTTATTTAATTCATTATTTAGTCTATGGGTCCGGCAGTTTCACACCTTTGATGTGGTAAAAACTTTAATGGCCTCACACTGCTGCTGTTTGAGATGTTTGTGCTCTAGTGTCTATCACACCAGAGTGTGTGTGTGTCAGTGTTAGTGGAAACAGCTCTGTGGTTTAAAGTGAGAGATACAAACAAAAGACAGAAAGAGATGTTAGACTTTTATAAAGCCAGAACAGAAGTTGAAGCTTAATGTCACATTTCATTATTGAGAAAATTCAGTTATGAGTACAGAGAGAACACTTTAAAATCCAGGTTTAATACAGTTCATCACCTCGACACAATGAATGTTAGTATTTTAATCTAAGTTTATTTGTGTAATGAGTGTGTTGTAGTGACCAGCACAGTCACACCAGAATGAGAATGTTTTTTAATTAAATAAAGTTAACTTATGCTTACTACACCTGACTTAATGAATACTGGAGAAGGACCCATGTCCTTGCGGAAAGTCACCCGTCAGAAGGATGGGGTTTCATCTGCTACAGAGACAGAGAGTGTGCTAACCTCTGCAGTATCTGTCAGAGGTGCTCTCACCACAGGGCTGGATTTGTTTAAGCATAAAAACTATTCAACTCACCCAGTAAAGAGGCAGCGATGTTTCTAGCTTGTCTCTGTACTGGTGTTTTGCTGTTTTTATGCTTTGCAGTAAATAAAAGTGGAGGTTTGTGTCATTAGGTCAGTGTGAACATCTCCGTAAATCCACTGTCTCTGATCTGAGTAAATCTGAATAGTTTTGGTCGGCACAATGTATTCTACTCTTCACTATTTGTTTCCCCTGAAACTCCAAATGACCGTGTGAACAGTTCTGTGACACTGACACATTAAATGACAAAAAAAAGTCAGTTTAGAAAAGGTCAAAGGTCAGAATGAGGGCTTTTATTATTTAACATAGCAGTAACAGTCAGCAATTATAACAGCAAATATCAGCTGGAGGAAAGAGGATTAATAAGTGAGAACAAGGGAAAAAACACGTTCCTGATGAAAGAGTAAACTGACCAGAACATGACACAGAAACACATTGGGAGCAAAAGGATTTGATATAGTGTACGTTCCTCTGATCACACCACAAGTTGTTGACCATAAAACATACCCCCTTCCTCCTCTGCTTCCCCGAGAGGTATTTTGTCATGTCCACATGGTGCATGGAGAACCCTGTGTGCTCTGGAACCTCCACAGACAGTGTTACAGTGAGGTAGAGGAAAACATTACCGAAATAAAAGTCACATGACCTTTTAAATGATGTGTTAGTAGTGAGAAGGTTTTGTTATTTCATTATAAGACATACATTTTCTTACCATCCTATTAGGAACACCTGCACATCATTCTGTCATGTGACTGCACAATACAGATCATGCAGATCCAGGTCAGCTGTCTGAGACTGGACACTTAACACTGTTAAAGACTGAAGACTGGACTCTGTGCAGGACACTCGAGTTCTTCCACTCCAACCTTGACCTTAACATACCATGTCTTCGTGGAGCTGCTTTGTACACAGGGGCATTGTCATGCTGGAACAGTGTTTGTGTCTCTTAGTTCCAGTGAAAGGAAACTGTAATGTTACAGTGTACAAAGGCATTCTACACAATTGTGTGGTTTAAACTTTGTGGAACATGTAGAAATGTCAATGTCAGTATAGTGTGTGTGAGTTCTGGTGGTATGACCGTTCCTCAACATCACCCAACTCACACACATAACTGATCTCTGAGACGTGTCTGAGACTGAACAAGGTTTATTAAGTCTTGTTTTTTTCCACTTATTTTTTTCTCTTTTTTGGTCTTGTTGTTATAAAGCCCCATGTGAACATACATGTTGATAACCTATGGGCTCGGCTGACCAGGACATGTTTCATGCTAAATTTAGTGTTTATTATAAACTACTCAAAGTAAACAAAATACCAGTAACAAGTATCAGAAGTGTGTTATTAAATGATTTGCTGTCACTGGGATGGTGCCCGTGACTTACTTTTAGCTACAATAACATGAAAGTAAATAAATATTTAAGGTCATTGAAGGTAAAAAACTGGAGCTGAAGCTTAAACTGGAAGCTCTAAAAGTAAATTAGCATTCTTTAGTTTGACTGTTAGCAAAGTAGAAGCTAAATTCCTTTAGAAAATGAATTTTTACCTACAAGAACTTCACTAAACTTTTTCTATCAGAGAGGTTCCAGCACACAGGACTGATAGAGCTCCAGTATATCAGATCTGTAAAGTCATGTGACTCATCACAGCATCAGAATAGACAAGAATTCACTGTGAGCTTCACAACTCATTACAGCTAATGGACCAATCAGATCAGTCCACAGCTTCAAAACATCCAATCAGGCATGAGTCTGGACCTGGTTTTCTACTGAACACACAAGTTCATTACCTCACTATCACTTCATCTGAACAGGAACAATGACCACACTCGTTGTCACTCTTTCTGCTCTTTTTTCTCTCTTCACAGCTGGTGAGTAACATCTGGAAACTAACTTAAATTAATTAAATATGAAATATTACTGTATTATCATTAAATATTAAACACTTTTTTACAGTAAATTCTTCTGACATCAAGGAGCTTCATGTGAGAACAGTAAAGCATGGAGGAAATGTAACTATGGAGTGTAACATTAGCAGTGTCACAGAGAAAGATAAATTATCTTGGTACAGACAGAGGTCAGGAAAATTGCCTCAGTATTTTGCAAAACCATACCAGTGCAATTTGGGCTTGAGATTTGGTGAGGGATGTAATGATAGTCACTTCAGTATTACTGTAAATGACCATAAATTTGATCTGAATATAAAAGAAATAAAATATGAATATTTCTGTGTAGAAATAGACGGAAGTGTACTGAAGTACACATCTGGAACATGTCTGCAATTTGAAGGTAAACAGTTTTACTCTGATAACCTGCTAATTCCAGATCAACACTTTAACCAGAATTATGTGTACATATGCATTAAATGTTGAATATTTCACATTATTCATATTTACTATCATTTCTGTTTATTTGCTGCTTTTCTAATTTATTTGTAAAGATAAAGAGACACAACATTCTACATCTGGAAGTAAAACTATTTGTAAAGATAAAGAGACAGCACACAGTCCTAAATCTGAATCTACACCCAGTGTTTCAAACTGCACCAATAAACCAGGCAGGAATTTGTCTTCCTTTCACTGTCTATAACAAAACTTCCTTAGTGAAAACCTCTCCCTGTTAATAAATCATCCAATATTTATACAAGGTGTAAATTTATACATTGTGTGTATTTTCATCATTTCAGGAGACGACATCAATTCAGGAAAAAAAATGATTATTTCCTTCACAGTCTCCAATAGGGGGGGGGCACGGTGGCTTAGTGGTTAGCACGTTTGCCTCACACCTCCAGGGTTGGGGGTTTGATTCCCGCCTCCGCCATGTGTGTGTGGAGTTTGCATGTTCTCCCCGTGCCTCGGGGGTTTCCTCCGGGTACTCCGGTTTCCTCCCCCAGTCCAAAGACATGCATTGTAGGTTGATTGGCATCTCTAAATTGTCCGTAGTGTGTGATTGCGTGAGTGAATGAGAGTGTGTGTGTGCCCTGCGATGGGTTGGCACTCCGTCCAGGGTGTATCCTGCCTTGATGCCCTATGACGCCTGAGATAGGCACAGGCACCCCGTGACCCGAGTGTAGTTCGGATAAGCGGCAGACAATGAATGAATGAAAACAGTCTCCAATATAATCTCTGTTATTGTAATCACAGTATTGGTTGGAGTTTTATATAAAAATGGAAGTCCTCATATTTCTTGCATCTTTAATGTTTTTTTTGAGCTCCTCTAGCTTTCCTCTAGCTGTAGGTCTGTTTATCAGACACCTGAAAGTCACATCTCCTTCCTTAAGCAGTTTCTCCATGCTGTTTAGACGTGACTTCTGCTTAGGAAAATGACAACAATTCCAGTGTGGAAGGTTAGGTATCCCAGGATTCCCTGTGAAACAGATCCCAGTCAGTGTATCAGACAGTCTTGCAGCATTCAGGTGGCGTCCACAGGTCCTACAGACCAATGTTATGTCCACCGGGATCAGTTTTAGGGAAATATAGTCTGAGAATTTGTGTGAATTTTATCTAGAGTGTTAAACTTCATTTGAAGTTGAAGTTTCTGCTCTTCCCAGAGTCCCAGGTCCTGTCCACTCTGTGGACAGTGTGATCAGATAAGTCGATTAGCAGCATTAGGAATAAAGCAGTTCAGCCAGGTGGATGGATTTTGTATGAAGTGTAATTTGTATGTTGCTGATGAATATAAACGTTATTGGAATTGTTCAAAGGTTTTGTGATTCGCACAGACAATCAAAAACAAGTAAAAAACTGCAAAGGAGTGACTTCTAAATGTCTGATATTATTTATAGCCCTGATGAAGGAAGAATAAAACCATCTGTCAAAGTGAGGATATTAAAGGCTCAAACTACTAACCTCATCGATTTCATTTCCCCATAAGTTCATTACTTCCATTTTTTCATTCTGAGTCTTATTACAAATATATTATAAAGGGGCAAATAACAGCAGGAGACCCACAAATGGACAGACTGTATGAGTGGAGGAAATGATGTGCATTATTTCCTGTTGACTGAGATGCAGGAAGACACAGTGTGAAAAAAACAGCCATCTTTAAATATGTGTGAAATATGAGGATCATTAACAGCTCTCAGTTTAAACTCAGTACAGTAGCAGCATTCTGAATCATATTTAATTACACACAATTCTGCTCAATTGTATAGTATAATATATATTTTGTGAGTAGTGTGTTCAGACTGAAGAAGAAGAAGAAGAAGAAGAAGAGGAAGAGCACTTTAAGAACCCGGATGATGTACTTATTAAAAAAAAACAAGTGTGAATGTTAGACACTTCATGCACTCAACACTCACAGCATTACTTACAGAGAGGAAAAGGGGCGGGGCTACCAGGCACTGAGACTGGACAAGAAAACCTTTTCAAGATGGCTGACAAAACTGCAATGGACAAAATGTCTTACAAATGCCCACATTGATTTATTTTTCAACATCCTGTATGGAGCAGGGGTTCAGGGACCAACACAATATTAGGCAGATGGTCATAATGTTATGCCTGAATGGTGTATCTATCCATCCAAAATCTGTTATTCATCTTCTTTATAGTTCTGCTTGTATTTTTTGTTATTAAATTTCAAAATATTCTCCTCCCTCCTCCCTCTATCTTCTGTCTGTTTCCTTCCCTTTTCTGTTAATCTGTTTTCTGTCTGTTATTTCGTTGTAGTTTCTTACTGTTCTACTCTATTTATTTACTATTTGTAAATAAATACACGAGCAGGGTTTATATCGAGGGAAGAGGAAGACGGTGTGTTTTGTGGACATTCAGAGACATGGGGGAAAGAAAAGAAAACAAAATGGTCTCGGAAACAGAGGAATCTTCCTAAACAAGGACAAATAAAATAGAGAGCTAGGGAGAGTGTGTGGTAGTGTCCACTAATATGAATGTGTATATTACTTTTACGTTTTTTTACATGGCTTTCTTTATGCCACTTTTTCTGTGTTTTGCATTCCCAGTTTCTCCCAGTCAAATTCTCTTTCAGTCTTTGTTTTCTTTTCCCTTTTCCACCTTTTTACACTTACCTTGCACCTGACATGCCACCTCTACAAAGGTGGTCTTAAGTATCCTGTTCTGCATGTGCATGTAATCCTGCTTAATCAGCTGAATTCTGGGTAACTGATTCTCTCTCTCTCTCTCTCTCTCTCTCTCTCTCTCTCTGTCGTAGAAGAATTTTATCAATCATGATATGTAGAAACAATACCAGCATTGAAATTAGCTAGTGTATCTGTGTGTGCACAGGAATGTGGGTGATATGGTCTACATGTATGATATATTGTAGCTTAGTGTGTCCAATGTGTGTGCATTGGAATGTAACCATTTATGGTAATCTAAACTGGACCTAGGCAGAGTGGCCCCACCGTTTCTATACTTATGGGGGCCCTAGATATGAAACAGATGTTGGGATGACTTGTAGGAATGTATAGGGAAGCCTATATGTTGTGTACAATGAGTTAGAACGAGAGTCGCTCGGCCGACCGGCTCAGGTTGTTATTGCATGATAATCAAAGCCTTACCATCCGGCAACAAAACCCAAGGCTTTGCGTGGTTCCTTCAACATTTGGTGACCCTGACATGATAGGAAAAGGGCAAAGGCGTGGCTGATCACCATGGGCTTTCTTGGCGAGCAACTTTTGCTTATATACTTAGTTTGTGTTGTTTGCCGAGGTTGGCCCATGGTGGTAAGGACGCTTAACAAATACCCCTCCGGTTTAATAGAAAATCGTAAGAGTTTTGTTTCCAGAGGAAATACATGCATGCACTGGACTACTGTGCTGTGAAGTGGGCCTTGATGGATAGCAGTACATAAAACGTAGCTGGTAGATGAGCATTGCATGGTCTATATTTGCTGCTAAGAGGGCCTTGATGGATAGCAGTAAAACCTAAAAACAGACAAGTATGAGTGAGCGCCTATGAGCATATACTGTACTATTAAGAGAGCCTTGATGGATAGCAGTACATAAAAGGTAGATGTTCATTGTATTGGTCTGTATTTGTTGGTAAGAGGGCCTTGATGGATATCAACAAAAATTAAAAGCAGCCCAATACAGTATGTGCGCATAATTAATATACTACTTGTGTGTAAGAGACCACAGCGGTTAGTATAGATATCGTTTTATTATCACTGGCATTTCAGGGCAATGTGTTGCTGCTGGTGGTATGAAGAAAAAGCTCTGTGTGTGACTAACATTTGTACGTGTACATTGTTGTGTTGAGGAAGTGCATTTGTAAAATAATTTATGAGTCACTCCAGAAAGTGTTTGTGTAAACGTTTGAGATTGTGAGTGCATGAGAGCTCTATGTCCGTCTATGTGTGAGTGTGTATGAGCCCTGTACATAAAGGGACAGGGTGCAGTGTTGTACCTTAATAAATAAAACTGTATAAACCCTATATTCAGAATTTCACTGTACAATGCTATATGACTCAGACAAAGATGCTAGCCTAGAAAAAACATGGCAGGAAGAGACAAAAGGACAGAAAATTGAATTGATCACACAATACATCATCATAAGTAAGCAAGGGGCAGCTATAAATATAGCTGAGGGTGAATCCGTTAACAGGTGGTTCAATGTAGCTGATTCAGTTCTGCATGTAACATTATATGTAGGGAAGAATTGGAGATCAAAAGACTTAGGGCCAATGATGAAAAAAGCTCAACATATTCAGTGGGAGTCAACAATAAACCCGTTGATCTTTCAGTCTGCTGATAAAAACTATATCAAAATCTTGTGTGGTAGTAACTTTATTGGTACTCCTCAAGAAATTGTTATTAGTCACAAGCCACAAACACAAATGACATCACCATCTGAAGGCATAGGGACAGTTGAAGCTGAGCTGCTTAGGGAAATGGAAAGGCAGGTCCCATCGGAGTTATGGTCTCAACATGACAGATGTAGGACTAATAAAGTCGGCCAGTCCAATCCGAATACAGCTTAAGTATACAACTACCCGGAAAGATACAATATCCTCTGCAACCTGAGGCAGAAGTAGGCATAAAAATACTATAGAAGGTCTTTCAAAAGCAGACGTGTTAATAGAAACAGCCAGTTATTGTAATATGCCAATTTTTCCTGTGATCAAAGCAGACAAATCTAAATGGCGCCTCATTCATGACTTGCGAGCAATTAACGATATAATACTGTCCTGCTAATGTTCCAAATCCACACATGCTGCTAACCAATGTCCCTCCTGAAGCCAAATACTTCACTGTGATTGATCGGTGTTCAGCCTTTTTCAGTGTTCCAGTGACAGAAGAAAGTAGATATCTGTTTGCATTTACATATGCTGGTAAGCAATATACGTACAGTAGAATGCCTCAAGGGTTTAAGCATTCACCACATATATTCAATCAGGTACTTAAGGCTGACTTAGATGATCTGATGA
Source organism: Hemibagrus guttatus (assembly GCA_033459395.1). Taxonomy (NCBI): domain Eukaryota; kingdom Metazoa; phylum Chordata; class Actinopteri; order Siluriformes; family Bagridae; genus Hemibagrus; species Hemibagrus guttatus. Next base: position 19,314,544 of record JAUCMX010000019.1, read on the forward strand.
TAGACAGTTCACTGTTGCAATATATGGATGACCTATTAATTTGCTCAACATCACTAGAACAGTGCCATAGAGATTCCATCAAGGTACTCAATAAGTTAGCTCAGGGGGGTCATAAAGTATCAAAAGTCAAATTACAATATTGCAAGCCACAAGTTGTGTATTTAGGCCAGTTAATTTCATATGGCACAAAAGCTATAGCCCCAACCCATGTAGAAGGCCTGAGTAAAGTGCCACTGCCACAAACAGTAAAGCAACTGATGACCTTTTTATGCCTAACTGGTTTTAGTGCTGATTGGATAGAGGAGTATGCAGTAAAAACAGCGCCATTGAGGGAAATAATGAAAGCAGTAGGACTGCAAGACCTAAGTGCTCCATTAAGCTGGAATACAGATGCATTAGTAGCATTTAAGTCTACAAAGAAAGAACTGCAAACAGCGCCTACCTTAGCTATACCAGATTATACTAAACCATTCCACCTACATGTGGCTAACCGAGCTGATGGGTACGTGTCAGCCGTTTTGATGCAAGAGACCTGCAGGGGCAGGAAAAAACAGCTTCTAGCATACTACAGTACTAAGCTAGATAATGTAGCGCAAGGTTACCCACCATGCTATCAGCAAGGTCTTGCAGCAGTATATTATGCATATGAGAAAGCTTCCGCGTTAACTGTGGGTTACCCAGTAACTATTTATACACATCACAAAGTGGTAGAGTTGATAGAACAAAGGAAATTTGTTCTAACTCAAGCTCGTATACTAGCTTACTCCGTACTGCTCACATATCCAGATGCTACTATTAAGCAATGTAACAGTTAATCCAGCTGACTTGATTAGGTGTACGAAGGTGAGCCTCATGATTGTGTAGCTAATTCATTACTGCCTGATCTTTAATCTATACCAATGCCTGAAGCAGAAGTTACTTATTTTGTTGATGGGTCTAGTTTTAAAGATCATTTAGGAAATCACACAGGGTATGCGGTGGTAAAGAAGGACGAAGAGGAATTTAAACCCATTCTGTCTCAACACTGTATACAGCCATGCTCCACTCAGTTAGCAGAACTAAAAGCACTCACATCTGCATGCCAATTAGCGAAGGGGCAGATAGCAAATATTTTTACGGACTCAGCCTATGCTCATGGTGTATGTCACCTGTTTGGAGCAGTATGGAAACAGAGAGGTTTTAAAAAGGGCGATGGTTCCTTCAACACTCTCTCTCTCTCTCTCCATCTCTCTCTGTGAGTGAGGTGTGTGTGTGTGTGTGTGTGTGTGTGTGTGTGTGTGTTCCCCAGTTGTCCTCCGATGGCTGCTGGCAGTGTGACGCAGCCTCTTTGCATCACTCACTGTCCTCTATAATCGGAAGACCGGAACATTCATGCAGTTTTCTAATCACACAATCACATGACAGCAGAACAACTTATAAAATCATACAGGTACAGGTCAAGAGCTCCAGTTAATGTTTACTTCAAAGACCAGATTAAAGAAATAGTCAGAACTCTGTAACTTTAACCGTGTCATGGTCCTTGGTATCAGATGCGCTGGTTTGAGTTTTTCAGATCTCCTGCTTGGATTTTCACACACACACACACACACACACACACACACACACACCAGTCTCTAGTGTTTATACAGAATGGTGTGAAAAACAATAATGATCCTGTGGAAACACCTTGGTGATAAGGATAAATGGAAATTTGTGCTTTGAGCTGCCAGAAAGGATTCAGTAACTCATATAATCACTCTTTACAGCCATGTGGAACAGAAAAGCATCTCATGGTGTCCAGGTGTTACTGATAAAGTGCATGCATACATACACTGGGATTTGTAGTGTTTTAATGGACAACAGAGTCTCATTCCGTTTGACTTATTACAACCACATTTTATCATTCTTCTGC
>JAUCMX010000019.1:19316934-19367790 GCA_033459395.1 Hemibagrus guttatus
ATTATAAAAGAAAGAAACAGCTTAAAGCTGTACTAGACACAACACCATCTAGTGAGGAAGATGATTTGCTTCGGCGTATTCAAGAAGCAAATTGTGACGGAGCTCCGCCGGAGGCGGAAGTGTTCGGATCCATTCGCCGAGCTGGCGATAGGGGACGAGCAGAGACGGAGTCGGGGACAGGCACAGAGTTCGGCAACGTGAAAACAATAATCCCAAGCATATAATCCAAAATCGAAAGACAGAAACGCAAGTCCATAAACAGTCCGAGGTCAGTAATCCAATTATAGCAACAACACAGATAATCCAAAAGGGTAAACGGTAAACAGTCCAGGTCATACACAAAAGATAATCCAACAAGAAAACGCTCGGTACTTTCCATAAAGATACTTCGCGTCATGCAAAATGTGCACCCCGCTTTTATGCCCGGGGCGCAACCCGGAAGTAATTACAAAAGGCGGGCGAGAGCTCCCTCTCGCGGTTAACTCCCGGGCGGGGCGTGACACAAATGAAGTCTCAGTATAAATCTCAGACTAGTATACTTATTACCGAAATAATTAACCTCATGCTTGAAATTTTTAAAACCAAGATTTTATGAGAATCACGCAGATGTGTTTTACAGTTTATTCATCTAATAATTGTAATTTAAAGACAAGTTTAGGTGGACAAGTCCTCAGAGACATTTAAATAAAGATTTCTGCTCTTTGAGCTGGGACTGTAGGTGATGGTAAAGCTGAAACACCTAAAGAACAGAGCATTCAGTATGGCTGGGAAGATTTTGCGAGGCAGAGGTAAAATTGAACAGTCTTTAATGATTTATCAGGCAGATAAACAATCCACAGAAACTGAACATTCAAACAGTGTGTGTGAAAACAGATCACGGTTATGTCAGGCAAAAACACACAGATTGTGTGGGCAGGCATCACAAAAATACAAACTCCAAGCAGAACTCGTGAAATACCGCTTGCACGGTGAAAATAGCGGCTCTGGGAGAGCGGGGTAAATAATCCGTGACAAACAATTCCTAAGAATAATCCAACATCGTGAATGGTAAACAGTCCAGTTGTCCAAGCAATTACAAAACGGGGCATCAAAACAAGGCTAGAGCAGGAAGACTAGAACAAACAGAGATCAAAAACTTGCAGAGAAACACAAACCGAAAAAACTCACCTACACAAAACTAACTTTAGACACCATCTGGCAATAACAGTGAACTGATGACATCTTTATATAGTGCTGAGCCATACAAAATGGCGGTGACCTTCAGAAGTGCTCTGTCCAAGATGGCCACCTACCCAGAAGTGCTCATGGCGACGGTAGGGAGCAGGACGAATCGTGGCACTTTGAGAACTGACTGTTTAAATGCTGCCTAATATATCTCACACCTTGACAGGTTCCATAGTAACAACATTAATAAACCACAACAAACAACTATCACTTTATCTGTCAATGTTTTTTGTTATAATCTACTGGTGTATTTGTATGCAGCACCCTGACTCGGTTTCCCATACCCCATCTCTGCATGCTTATTTTTACCATTACACTTTATTTATTTCCTGGCAGCTGTTACGACTGGTAGTGTCCGGCTGGATATAACAAACCCAACGCGAAGCTTCCGTGAACAAAATGGGGTTTATTAAACATAACGCACGAGACATAACATAGAAACCAGAAACCGCGACACCACATCGGCCTACATACAAACGAGGACTAGCAACTAAAGCAGACAACGACAGGACTATAAATAGGGAACATAATCAGGAAACATTGGGAACAGGTGAACATGATTAAGACACAATAGGACAGGGTGGGGCTTAAACACACACATGGCCAACATAAACAAAAACAGACATGACAACCCCAACTGGGATCCCCCTAGTGGTCCTACCTCAGCCCTGCTACCCGTAACAGCAGCACTGTATATGTCATACATGTATCTTGCACCTTAGACCCAGTATCTCACTATTTACTGCACACTGTATATGAATGTGATCTGTGATAACATTATATTATACATTTAAAAAAAAAAAAAAAAAAAAAAAGATCAAATGGTAAAACAGAGATATAAGGCAAGGGTTTGAACATGATGCAGTCAGGCTTAGATATTACATAGTTAGAATGAATAGCAAGATTTTATTACAACTCAGTGTCTTATGAATGGGAAATCTATCAAGAGTTAGAAGGTTATCTTAGTAATATAATCTACATCTGCAAAGACTGGAGTCAATCAATACACCAAGGTGTTACTGCTTCACATGATGAAACTGAAAGGTCATAGAGAGGTCCTATATAATCAGAAAGCTTACTTCCAAGTGCATGTGGTCCTAGTACAAGAACTTTGGCAGAATTAAGTAGAAGGAAGTTAATGAGCCTCTACTGTATAATGTCTTCATCTTTATTAAGCTGGTGCTCATGTGGCTTTGATGAAACATACAACTTTGTGTTGTAATAATAGCAGTGAAAGCTAATACAGTGTTATAAAGATTTTTACCTAGAGTTTGAATAGAAACCTGTTGTTAAGGAATCTCGTACTTTGCATTAAAGCATGTGGAGGGAAGAAGACAGAGCAAAGAGTGAACAATATTAAAAAGGTATAATTATTACAATAACAATATTAAAAGGAATGCTCTTTGAGTCCTTACTCCATACATATGTGATATATGGATTTGCAGAAATTATCTATGGTTTAGAATTAATTCCACTGTGTGAAAGCAAACCTGGGATTATGAGTCAAGGCCCTAAATAGGCCTAGAAACACTCATGAGAATGGACTGAAGCATTCAGGCCAAGTGAGAATGGTCTTAAGACATTTGTAAAAGTGTTACTGGCTGCAGCAGCACTCTCACACCATGCATTAGTTTCAGATTAACAGAAATAGCATTATGGTTTCTGAGTTTCAGTGTGTTTTAGCCAGCAGCTCACACTGACTTCTTTTGGGGCATGTTAACAGTCTAAAATGTCTTTATATGAGAATCTCTGACTAGAACACAAAAGCTGGATTTCCATGATAAAAATGTCTAGAATAAATGTCATGTAGGATGTTAAGAGCCCTATTCTTTCAGACTGTGCCAGAGACCGTGCTCTATCTGTAAAAGGCCTGTTATCCACCTGTTACGACCCCAAGATGGCCTAGGGGCTGACTCGGGGCCAGCAACGGGTGGATTACCGGGCAGATAGTGGGTGAAAGAGACCAACCGGGTATAAACAGTGATGCACTATAATCCGACACAGAGCTAAGGAAGGAAAGATGTTTCTCAACACAACTCGTAGGGCTTATCTCAGTTTACTGTGCTGTACAATAGAAAACACACACGTATTTACAATATTTACAAGCTTCAGAAAACAGACCCAAAACGAGGTTTGGACAATGGCGGTGCTAATGAAAAGAAACCAAGTAAAACAAAAAGCCACTGCCCTATTACAACTCCACGTTGTAATAAACACGTATATCTACAAACAAAAGTGAAACCAAAAACCTACCTACGCTGCGCTTCCCTCACAAACTTAAATACAGGGGGTGGCACCGCCCCTTTCCTAAGGTGTCTATACAACTAACACTCCTCCGTGTTGCACAGTGTAAGAGCGCGCTCTTTCTTACCTGTCCGAATCCCGTCAAGACAAGATGACACAAATACACATCCGTACACAAACTTCAATATGCGATCAGCTAGAACACAAAACAAACGAGCGATTGTACACGGCATTGGAAAACGCGCTCCTTGGCATAGGCGCCAGTCTCTATCTTTTATTGTCTTTACTTCTTCCGGCCGCTCTTCCGGGGCGGAGTCCGCGCGACTTGGCTCCTCCCATCAATGGCAGGAACTGGGCAAGCGGCCAATCGCATTACGTTTCCCCAGTCGGTCACGCTGTAAAAACAAAACCGTCCAAACACACCAAAATACGTACCGTGGCACGTAACACGCCCCTCCACAAAACTATCCTTCTTGGATATTTTTATACTCTAGAAAGAGCATCGGCTATTTTGTTTTCAACACCCTTTTTATGTGTCATCTCCAAATTATACTCTTGAATGACTAAAAACCACCTCATTAACCTTTGATTGTGGTTATACATTCTTGATAAAAATACCAGAGGATTATGATCTGTGTACACAACTACAGGCCACAGGCTTGAGCCAACATACACCTCGAAGTGCTGTAGAGCCATAAGTAACGCCAACGCTTCTCTCTCAATTGTAGAGTATCTTACCTGATGTTTATTTAGCTTGCGTGAGAAGTAGCAGACTGGATGATTTACTTCGTTTTCATCTTCCTGCAACAATACCGCTCCGATCCCTACACCACTTGCATCAATTTCAAGCTTAAAAGGTTTAGTAAAATCAGGGGCAACTAGAACAGGAGCAGAACACAGCAAAGCTTTGACATTATTAAAAGCAAGTTGGCAGTCATGAGACCACATGAAGGTAGTAGTCGGGCTCAGCAATAAAGTCAGAGGCTCTGCAACAGAAGAAAAGTTTTTGCAAAATCCGCGGTAATAACCAACCATTCCTAAAAACCTACGTAATTCCCGTTGGGTTGTGGGCACTGGAAAGTCAAGAATGGCTTTAATTTTAGCTTCCAGCGGGCAAACAGTTCCATGGCCAATCCTCATCCCAAGATAAATCACTGTAGCTTGTGCAAATTCACATTTAGCCAAGTTTAGCGTCAAATTAGCCTCTTTCAACTTAGTAAACACAGTTCGAAGGGACTCCACATGACTATGCCAATCACAAGAATATATGACCAAATCATCCAGGTAGGCTATGCAGTTAGGTACACCAGCAAGAACTATATTAACAAGTCTCTGAAAAGTAGCAGGTGCATTTTTCAACCCAAAAGGCATCACTGTGTACTGTAAAAAAGCATCTGGGGTCACAAAAGCAGACAGCCCTGAAGCTCTTTGAGTCAGTGGAACCTGCCAATATCCTTTCAGGAGATCCAATTTCGTGACAAAACATGCTTTACATACTGTATCAATACAATCATCGATTCGTGGGAGGGGAAAAGAATCAGTCACAGTTATGGTATTTAATTTTCTATAGTCTGTATAAAGTCTGAAAGTACCATCAGGCTTTGGCACCAACACACACGGTGAGCTCCAAGGACTACAACTCTGAATGGCCAAACCATGTTCCAAAAGATACTCCACTTCTTTACGCATGATTTCCCGTTTAGCAAAATTAAGACGATACAGATGTTAATCTAGCCATGGGGGTCACAGTCCAGTGACTTCTGTGCCGGTCCCAAGCCCGGATAAATAGAGAGGGTTGCGTCAGGAAGGGCATCCGGCGTAAAACATTGCCAAATTTAACCATGCGAGTCGTCAGTACGAATTTCATACCGGATCGGTCGAGGCCCGGGTTAACAACGACCGCCATCGGCGCCGTTGACCTACAGGGCGCCGGTGGAAATTGGGCTACTGTTGGTCGAAGAAGTAGAGGAGGGAGGAGAGTGCGCAGACAGAGAGAGAAGAGGAAAGGTAAGAGTGTAGGACTGAGAATAGGAACTCTGAATGTTGGTACTATGACAGGGAAAGGTAGAGAGCTGGCTGATGTGATGGAGAGAAGGAAGGTGGATATACTGTGTGTACAGGAGACCAGGTGGAAGGGTAGCAAGGCTCGTAGTATAGGAGCAGGATTCAAGCTGTTTTATTATGGTGTGGATAGTAAGAGAAATGGGGTAGGTGTGGTCCTGAAGGAGGAGTTTGTGAGGAATGTCCTGGAGGTGAAGAGAGTGTCAGACAGGGTGATGAGTCTGAAGTTAGAGATTGAAGGGGTGATGTTGAATGTTGTTAGTGGTTATGCCCCACAGGTAGGTTGTGAGTTAGAGGAGAAAGAGAGATTCTGGAGTGAATTAGATGAGGTGATGGAGAGTATTCCCACGGGTGAGAGAGTGGTGATAGGAGCGGATTTTAATGGACATGTTGGCGAGGGGAACACAGGTGATGAGGAGGTGATGGGCAAGTTTGGAGTTAAGGAAAGGAACCTTGAAGGACAGATGGTAGTGGACTTTGCTAAGCGGATGGACATGGGTGTGGTTAACACTTATTTTCAGAAGAGGGAGGAGCATAGAGTGACTTACAAGAGTGGAGGTAGGAGAACACAGGTAGACTACATCCTATGTAGAAGAGGCAATCTGAAAGAGATTAGTGATTGTAAAGTGGTAGTGGGAGAGAGTGTAGCCAGACAGCATAGGATGGTGGTGTGTAGGATGACTTTGATGGTCTGTAAGACGAAGAGGTCAAAGATAGAGATAGAGAAGAAAACCAAGTGGTGGAAGCTGAAAAAGGAGGAATGTTGTGAGGAATTTAGACAGAAGTTGAGGCAGGCTCTGGGTGGTCAGGTAGTGCTGCCAGATGACTGGGAAACTACAGCAGAAGTGATCAGGGAGACAGGGAGAAAGGTGCTGGGTGTGTCATCTGGTAGGAGGAAAGAAGATAAGGAGACTTGGTGGTGGAATGAGGAAGTTCAGGATAGTATCCAGAGGAAGAGGTTAGCCAAGAAGAAGTGGGACATGGACAGGACTGAAGAGAATAGACAGGAATACAAGGAGTTACAGCGCAGAGTGAAGAGGGAGGTGTCTAAGGCCAAGCAGAAGGCATATGAAGAGTTGTACACTAGGTTAGACACTAGAGAAGGAGAGAAGGACTTGTACAGGTTAGCTAGGCAGAGGGATCGAGATGGGAAGGATGTGCAGCAAGTTAGAGTTATTAAGGATAGAGATGGAAGGGTGCTCACAAGTGAGGAGAGTGTACAGAGGAGATGGAAGGAATACTTTGAGGAGCTGATGAATGAGGAAAATGAGAGGGAAAAAAGAGTAGAAGGGGTGAACTCTGTGGAACAGAAAGTAGATAAGATTAGAAAGGATGAAGTCAGGAAGGCTTTGAAGAGGATGAAAAGTGGGAAGGCAGGTGGTCCTGATGACATTCCAGTGGAGGTCTGGAAGTGTCTGGGAGAGGCAGCAGTGGAATTTTTAGCTAATTTGTTCAACAGGGTTTTAGAGAGTGAGAGGATGCCTGAGGAATGGAGAAGAAGTGTGTTAGTGCCGATCTTTAAGAATAAGGGTGACGTGCAGAGTTGCAGCAACTATAGGGGGATAAAGTTGATGAGCCATACAATGAAGGTATGGGAAAGAGTAGTGGAAGCTAGGTTAAGGAAGGTAGTGGAAATTTGTGAGCAGCAGTATGGCTTCATGCCCAGAAAGAGCACAACGGATGCAATTTTTGCTCTGAGGATTTTGATGGAGAAGTATAGGGATGGTCAGAAGGAGTTGCACTGTGTGTTTGTAGACTTGGAGAAAGCATATGACAGGGTGCCAAGAGAAGAGCTGTGGTACTGTATGAGGAAGTCAGGAGTAGCGGAGAAGTATGTCAGAGTGGTGCAGGACATGTATGAGAGGAGCAGGACAGTGGTGAGGTGTGCTGTAGGTCAGACAGAGGAGTTCAATGTGGAGGTGGGACTGCATCAGGGATCGGCTCTGAGCCCCTTCCTGTTTGCTATAGTGATGGACCAGTTGTCAGAGGAGGTCAGACAGGAGTCTCCTTGGACAATGATGTTTGCAGATGACATTGTGATCTGTAGTGAGAGCAGGGAGCAGGTGGAGGAAAACCTGGAGAGGTGGAGGTTTGCACTGGAGAGAAGAGGAATGAAGGTCAGTCGTAGTAAGACTGAGTACATGTGTGTGAATGAAAGGGAGGGAAGTGGAACAGTAAGGTTACAGGGTGAAGAGGTGAAGAAGGTACAGGAGTTTAAGTACTTGGGGTCAACAGTCCAGAGTAATGGAGAGTGTGGGAAAGAGGTAAAGAAGCGAGTGCAGGCAGGTTGGAATGGGTGGAGAAAGGTGTCGGGAGTTCTGTGTGATCAGAAAATATCAGCGAGAATCAAGGGGAAGGTGTACAGGACAGTGGTGAGACCAGCCATGCTGTATGGTTTAGAGACAGTGTCACTGAGGAAGAGACAGGAGTCAGAGCTCGAGGTAGCAGAGCTGAAGATGTTGAGGTTCTCTTTGGGAGTGACAAGATTGGACAGGATTAGGAACGAGTACATCAGAGGGACAGCTCATGTTGGACGTTTGGGGGACAAAGTTAGGGAGGCCAGATTAAGATGGTTTGGACATGTTCAGAGGAGGGAGAGTGAGTATATTGGTAGGAGAATGTTGGACATGGGGCTGCCAGGCAGGAGGCAAAGAGGAAGGCCAAAGAGGAGGTATATGGATGGAATTAATGAGGATATGAAGCTAGTGGGTGCAAGGGTTGAGGATGCAGAAGATAGGGATAGGTGGAGAGAGATGATTCGCTGTGGCGACCCCTGAAGGGACAAGCCGAAAGAAGAAGAAGAAGAAGACGATACAGATGTTGTTTTAAAGGCGTATCCTTTATAACGTTAATATCATGTTGTAAGACAGACGTCTGTGTGGGTACATCACTAAACAGGGAGGGAAACTCCTTAATTAAAGCCACAATATCTTTGCGCTGAAAATCAGGTAAATGATCAACCAATGAGAGACTATCAGACTCAAGAGTTTTTAAAATGTGAGAGTTGATCAGTCGAGCACCTAACTGGGTTGAGGATCGCTTAACCAAGTGCTCGTCAGACTCCAGAGATTCAGCAATAGACACTACTGCTACAGCAGCTTTCTGTCCACTTTGCACAAACTCAGAAACTGGAAGACTATCCACAGGCAATTCCCGATCTAGAAATGGCTTCAACATATTTATATGACACACCCGACTCTTCCGTTTCCGATCTGGCATGTCAATGACATAATCAGTTTGACTCAATTTCTCCTTGATTACATATGGGCCTACAAACTTTGACGACAAGGCAGACCCAAGAACAGGTAAAAGAACAAGCACTTTGTCACCAACCTTAAATTCACGAGACACTGATCTTTGGTCATAACACCTCTTCATCTTAGCTTGGGACTTAAATAGCATCTTCTTTGCTACCTCACATGCTCTGTGCCACCGCTCACGAAAAGCACTGGTATAATCCAAGACATTTTTATGTGGCTCTGTCTTATTAGACATGAAAGTCTCTTTTAATAATTTTAATGGGCCTCTCACAGAATGTCCAAAAACTAGCTAAGCTGGACTGAACCCCAAAGACTCCTGAACTGCTTCTCGAGCAGCAAACAAAACCAACGGTACTCCCTCGTCCCAGTCTTTTCCACTGTCCAAGCAAAACTTCTTTAGCATAGACTTAAGGGACTGGTGAAATCGCTCTAATGCGCCTTGTGACTCTGGGTGGTATGGACTTGACATTTGATGTTGTACCCCTAGCATTCGAATGACCTGTGAGAACAACGTAGAAGTAAAATTAGACCCCCTGTCTGTTTGCACTACCCGTGGAAGGCCAAATGTAGTAAAGAATTTCATAAGTGCTTTTACAACAGTCTGCACCGTAATTCGGCATAGAGGAACTGCTTCTGGAAATCTTGTAGCAGTACACATAATAGTGAGCAAAAATTGATTGCCTGTTTTTGTTTTGGGCAAAGGACCTACACAGTCTACCAACACCTTCTCAAAAGGTTCTCCCATCACAGGAATAGGGTGCAAGGGAGCAGGAGGTATCACCTGGTTTGGCTTTCCCACCTTTTGACATGTCTCACACGAAGCACAATATTCAACTACGTCTTGGCGTAGCCGTGGCCAGAAAAAATGTTTCAATACCCGTTGATATGTTTTAGTAATCCCCAAGTGTCCAGACCAGGGATGATCGTGGGCTACACTCAGAACCAAGTATCGATACCTTAAAGGAACCACAATTTGAAAAACAGCATCTTTAACCTCATTCACTTTAGAAGTCCACTTTCGCATCAACAAACCGTCATCTAGAAAGAATGCCACTTGCTTCTTGTCCACCTCCATCATGTCACATATAGCAGGAAAGAAGGAGCATAAACTTTCGTCACAATGTTGTGCAAAAATTAATTCATTTCTAGTAACACTGTTACGAGACAACGGGTCTGTAAGCAGCTGGGTTTTAATATGTGGTTCAACTAATTCCCCAGAGGCTTCTTGTGTCAAAAACGAATCAGAAAGATCCAAAACATCACCAGAATATTTTGCTTGGGACCGTGTTACAACACATGAAGAGAAAACCTCTGGAAGCTTCTCTGCCAGGTCATCAGCTTGGCAATCAGCACAGACTTCGGATACTTCTACTACTGGAACAACTTTCTCACCAGCTAGGTCATTACCTAGAATAAAATCTACGCCAGTAACTGGTAAAACAGGCCGAACTCCAATCTTAACAGAACCAGTCACAACACCAGACTTCAGAGATACATAATGCAAAGGAACACGAACATACGCCATCTCTAAGCCCTGGCAAAGAGCATAAGATCCACTAAATGTTTGTTCTGATAGAGGACGTAACCCTTCACGAATAAAAGACTGAGCTGCTCCAGTGTCACGTAAAATTACAATCTCCTGTTCCTCACCTTCCGAAATAGATACACTACCACGAGAAAGAAATGGTTTATAGCATTTATCTGCAATTACCGCAGACTGTTCAGAAATGGTTTTCACAAACCCCACACCTTTTGGTTGTTTGCCATCAAGGCCTGAGGTCTTTTCCTGTCTCTCCTGCTTTCGTTTCAAGGCAAAACAATCAGCAGCTACATGACCAGGCTTGTGACAATAAAAACATTCAACAGTTACTGATCTTGCCCTTACGACCAGGGAGATTCACTGATCCAGGTTGTTCTGGTTTAGACTTATATTCACCTGGAATTGGTTGCTTAGATTTAGATAAGAACAACGTTTTGTGTGTTAGTATAAATTCATCAGCCAACACAGCAGCTTGGGAAAGAGTGGCACTCTTGCACTCGTTCAAATAAACAGAAACTCGTTCAGGCAGACAATTTTTAAAATCCTCTAGAAGCATTAATTCTCTCATGGCCTCCTGACTGTCAACCTTACTAGCTGCAGTCCACTTATCGAAAAGGAGAGCCTTCTCCCTAGCAAACTCCACATACGTATGTGTCTGTGTTTTTCGGAAGTTCCGAAACCTCTGACGATAAGCTTCAGGTACAAGCTCATATGCACAAAGAATTGCAGCTTTTACTATATCGTAATCCATGCTATCGGGTACAGACAATGAAGAACAAACTTCCTGGGCCTTTCCAACCAGCTTCCACTGGAGTAATAACGTCCACAACTCTTTTGGCCACTTTAGAGAATTAGCAATTCTCTCAAACACACTAAAGTAAGTGTCAATTTCAGTCTCTCTGAAAGGTGGCACTAAGGCAATGTGTTTCGTAATGGCAAATGAAGAGTTCAAATCCACAACCTCTTCTGGAATGGGTATAACTGGAGGGGAAGCTGGAGACTCAGGCTTAGGAACAGGAACATGGAGAGGAGGCAGACCCAGCTGGGTAGAAGGCATGGGAGTGAACTCCTTCACCCTCAGATCTAGTTCCCGTAACCGAATTTCCCTCTCCATATCTAGCTCCATACGACGGATCGCAAGCTTCAGTTCATGCTCAGCCCTCCTTTGCTCCGTTCGCTCCTCCTTTTCCAGTTCCAAACGCCTTACGTGCACCCTTATACGGGCATCCTCTCGGGACCCAGAGGTCTGTGGAGACAATGGATCAAACCTAGGTAAAGTTGCCTTAGTCTTAGGGAGTTGCAGTACAGACTCCCGTTCAACAGGCCCAACAGGAGTGCTTACTTCAACAACCTTTTCAGGATCAACTGAAGGACCTAAAAGATGCAACTCCACAAGTTTTTCCATTACAAGCCTTTTAATTTCTTTCTTTACCAGTTTCAAAATTTCAAAATGAGCTGCAATTTCTAACAAATTGTCCTTCTTACAATTATCCAACCACTCAACAGTGGGAGCACAGAAGAAAGCCTGTAGATCAAACGTAGCCATTTTTAAAGCACTAGTGACTACAGATCAAACGTAGCCATTTTTAAAGCACTAGTGACTATAAACACCCGTTACCCACTTAGCCTAACCACACACCAAGCACGATAACCACCGAAAATACGGGAAAGTTTTAAAGCTTCAAATCCCGGACGAGCCCCCACTTGTTACGATCCCAAGATGGCCTAGGGGCTGACTCGGGGCCAGCAACGGGTGGATTACCAGGCAGATAGTGGGTGAAAGAGACCAACCGGGTACAAACAGTGATGCACTATAACCCGACACAGAGCTAAGGAAGGAAAGATGTTTCTCAACACAACTCGTAGGGCTTGTCTCAGTTTACTATGCTGTACAATAGAAAACACACATGTATTTACAATATTTACAAGCTTCAGAAAACAGACCCAAAACGAGGTTTGGACAATGGCGGTGCTAATGAAAAGAAACCAAGTAAAACAAAAAGCCACTGCCCTAACTCCGTGTTGTAATAAACACGTACATCTACAAACAAAAGTGAAACCAAAAACCTACCTACGCTGCGCTTCCCTCACAAACTTAAATACAGGGGGTGGCACCGCCCCTTTCCTAAGGTGTCTATACAACTAACACTCCTACGTGTTGCACAGTGTATGAGCGCGCTCTTTCTTACCTGTCCGAATCCCGTCAAGACAAGATGACACAAATACACATCCGTACACAAACTTCAATATGCGATCAGCTAGAACACAAAACAAACGAGCGATTGTACACGGCATTGGAAAACGCGCTCCTTGGCATGGCGTCAGTCTCTCTCTTTTATTGTCTTTACTTCTTCTGGCCGCTCTTCCGGGGTGGCGTCCGCGCGACTTGGCTCCTCCCATCAATGGCAGGAACTGGGCAAGCGGCCAATCGCATTACGTTTCCCCAGTCGGTCATGCTGTAAAAACAAAACCGTCCAAACACACCAAAATACGTGCCATGGCACGTAACACCACCCTAAAGCACTTAGGGAAACAGAGAAAGAGTTGGTATTAAAGTATAAACTCACACCTTTTAGGAGATATGAATCATTTAATGATGAACCTGGATAAAACTTATTCAAAAGTATTTATGCAAAATGTTTAGACAAAGTGCTGCTGCAGTCTATGAGTCCAGCAGTTTCAGCACCTTTGATGTGGTCACCTTAGTGGCCTCATGCTGCTGTTAGCATGAGATGTTGGTGCTCTCGTTTCCATCACACCAGAGAGTGTGTTAGTGTTAATGGAAACAGCTCTGTGGTTTAAGGTGAGAGATAGAAACAAAAGACAGAAAATGATTAGACCTTTATAAAGCCAGTGTTGAGAACATTAGAACAGAAGTTGAAGCTCAGATATTATTGAGAAACTTCAGTAATGAGTACATAGAGAATACTTTAAAATCCAGAATTAATACAGTTCATCACCTCAACACAGTGAATGTTAGCATCTTAATCTAAGTTGATTTGTGTAATGAGTTTTGCAGTGACCAGCAAGTTCACAGCAGAATTAGAGTTCTTTATAAAACAACAAAAATAATCTTACACTTACGCCTGACTTTAGAATGTATACTGCTCAGGTTGAAACCTACAAGCTACTGACATATAAAGTGCTAAAAACACAGTGTATTAGAAAAGGTCAGAGGTCAAAATGATGTTTTCTTTTTAATGAATGTGCAGTTGTAATTATAATATAACAGAATCAACAATAAAAACAGCAAATATCAGCTAGAGTGAAGATGATTAACAAGAGTGTAGAAGAAAAATAAAACACTTTCCTGGAGAAAGAATGAATAATTCTGAGTAAACCATTACCTCATCATCGAATGCGGAGAGAACATGTCCTAGTCCATGTAAATCAATACTGTCCTGCAGCGTAGAATCCAATTGACCTGGCCAGCATTGGGTGGTTCTGAGTGTAGGTTTAAGTGGACAGAGGTAGGAAGGGAAGGGTCATCTAATTTGACAAAAGGGCATTGTGGGAATTACAGTAGCCTGCAAGCAGCTGTTATACAGCAACCTCGTGCAGTTTCCTGGGACAACTCGCTGATATCCCCTTTGACCACTGCATGTAGCCTTGGGTAATCATGAATAAGCAACTGTTCCTCTCATGTTGCTAATTTGACAAGCTTATATCGGTTCTTTGTTTACAACCTCAGAAAGATGCAGCCATTGTGCCTGACCTCACAAATGTGCTTCTAGAGGAATGGTCAAAAATTCCCACAAACACTCTTCTAAACCTTGTGAAAAGCCTTCCAGAACAGTTGAAGCTGTTATAGCTGCAAAGGGTGGGTCAACTCCATATTACATTCATGTGCATGTAAAGGCAGACGTCCCAAAACCTTTGGTAATATAATGTAGGTATGCATTACCACCCTCCTGGTCCCCTAGGAGACGTCATGGAAGAAATGGACACACTCCTTCTGACACCACCCCTCTGACAGTTTTTGGAGATTTCAACCTCTCATCTGACAAGCTTCAGTCTTCTGGCCTTCTGGCTCATGAATTCATTCTCCTTGTCTTTCAACAGCTGCCCTCCCAAACACAAGGGAGGAAACACTGTGGATCTAGTCTTCACTCATCCTTCCCCAGCTACAGACATGACTGCTACTCCACTTCATATCGCTGATCATCACCTGGTATCCTTCACTATCACTCTACCTGTCCTGCCTAAATGTAACTCGCAGCATCTCTCTTACATGCCGTAACCTCCACTCTATCTGCCCTTACTCTGTAGCTTCCTGCATTCTTTCATCTCTTCCTGGCCATGACTCATTTTCCTCCCTTCCCCTGGACTCAGCTACAGACAATTTTCTCTCCTCTCTTTCCTCAACCATGGACCTTCTCTGCGCTTTGTTCACTAAACGCAGGAAGACTTCTTCTGCTCCTTGGCTGTCAGACGTGCTTCGCAACAATCGGAGAGAACTACAATCAGCAGAGAGGAAGTGGAAGAAATCTCAACTAGACACAGATCTCATCTCTTATTGTACACTCTTGTCCAAATTCTCTTTGGACGTGACTTCTGCCAAAACCTCCTTCTACAAGGAAAAGCTTGAAACTTCTGCGCAAGATCCCCGAAAGCTCTTCTCATCACTACTTAACCCCCCAGCTCCACCTGCTACATCCTCCCTGACCACCAAAGATTTTGCCATTTTTTACACAGAGAAGATTGAGAAGATCCGCCAGACCTTCACTTCTGCCCCAACTTCATCTACGTAACACAGTCAGCACTCCGTTACTCCTTCGTTGAAGCTTCTCTCAACCATAGCAGCAGAAGAGGTTTTGCAAATTATCCGGTCCTGCAATCCTACCACCTGCCCACTGGATCCAATTCCTTCAACTATGCTCCAGACGATCTCACCTGACCTTCTGCCCTTCATCACCACAGTCATCAATGGATCCTTAACATCTGGTCATGTACCAATTGCCTTTAAGAAGGTCAGAGTCATCCCTATCCTCAAGAAACCTGCTCTGGATCCCTCAGACGTCAGCAACTACAGACCGGTATCTCTCATTTCTTTAAAAAATTCTCGAATGCATTGTTTATAATCAGCTGTCTGACTATCTCCTGCAGAATAACCTCCATGATCCCAACCAGTCTGGCTTCAAAGCAGCACATTCCAAAGAGACTGCACTTTTGGCAATCACTGAGCAACTACATGCCAAATTGTCAACGGCCCTCATCCTCCTCGACCTGTCTGCAGCATTTGACACAGTAAACCACAAGACTCTCTTGTCCACCCTCAGGAGTCTTGGAATTCGTGGAATAGCACAGGCATGGTTTGCTTCCTACCTGGATGGTCGCTCATATCAGGTAACATGGAAGGGATTGACATCTGCTCCATGCAGACTCTCTACTGGTGTCCCACAAGGCTCAGTACTTGGTCCTCTCCTTTTCTCCCTCTATACTCACTCCCTTGGCAAAGTTATATCCTCACATGGGTTTTCATATCACTGCTATGCAGATGACACCCAACTTATCTTCTCCTTCCCTCCCTCAGATACCATGGCTTCTGCTCGGATCTCAGCATGTCTAGTGGACATTTCATCTTGGATGATGGCTCATCAGCTGAAACTCAATCCCAGCAAAACTGAGCTGCTGGTCATCCCAAGTGATCCTTCCCCAGTCCAGGACCTTGAGTTATCTCTGAACAACTCCATGATTTCCCCTTCAGCCACTGCTTGCAACCTTGGGGTGACCATGGACAATCAACTGTCCTTTTCCGCCCATGTTGCTAATGTGACATGCTTGTATCAGTTTCTTCTGTACAACATCAGAAGGATTCGGCCATTTCTATCCACACAGGCTACTCAGGTGCTTGTTCAGTCTCTGGTCATTTCAATATTGGACTACTGCAACTCTCTTCTGGCAGGTCTACCTCTGAATGCAATTCACCCACTGCAAATGATCCAAAATGTAGCTGCATGACTTGTTTTCAACCTCCCTATGTTTTCCCACACCAGCCCACTGCTACATTCCCTCCACTGGCTTCCAGTAGCTGCACGCATCAGATTCAAAACACTAATGCTTGCCTACAAAGCCAAGAATGGACCAGCGCCATCTTACCTCAAAGCTCTCGTTACTCCTTGCACTGCACCTCACTCCCTCAGATCCACTAGCACTGCTCAACTGGTCCCACCATCTCTCAGGGCAAGAGGTAGGTATACATCTAGACTCTTCTCTGTTCTGGCATCGAGGTAGTAGAACAAACTTCCCCTAGATCACTAGATCACCATACAGCCGAGTCACTGGCCATCTTCAAATGGCAACTGAAGACCTACCTCTTCCTGAAGCATTAAAATAGCTCTTATTCTTCAATGTTTATGTATCATGTTGTGTCCTATTGAACCAGTGTTAATCTATTCATTGACATTTGACAATTAAAGCACTTTTGTATGTCACTCTGGATAAGAGCGTCTGCCAAATGGCAGAAATGTAAATGTAAATGCATTAGATCTCTTCTCCTGACACCAAGGGTGTAGAATGAACTACCCCAAGATGTCCAAACACCTGAGACACTGGCTGTCTTCAAACCACAGGTGAAGACCTACTTCTTCCTGAAATAGTTAAACTAGCAATTCTATTTATTGTTTATTTGTGTGCTGTATTACCTCCCAACAGTTTTACAATACTCAGTCCATAATTGATGTATATATTGATATAGTCTTCAAGACACTTTTGAATGTTGCTCTGGATAAGGAATCTTAAATGTAAATGTAAACACAGTCCCCACATGTGCTCAGTGTGATGTCCGAAAGTATTTTGGAGTTACTGTTCTTGTTGTTCAGGATATATCGTTTCCTGCTTGCTTATGTTCCTATATAGTTATTTGAGTGCCTGCCTTGTGTCTGAATGTACACAGCTTCAATAATGAGTGCTGTGGATTTCCTCAGTAGCCAGGATGATTGAAACAGAAACATTCTAGGGAGCAATGGTTTTGGGGGTGTGTAACTGAATCTCCACACACATACATTCCCACTAAACTGAGTCAGCAGAGAGCAGTCTATTTGTATTATGACCAATTACATTGACTACACAAATCATGCAGATCCAGATCAGCTGTCTGAGACTGGACACTTAACACTGTTCATTCATTGTCTTCCACTTATCCGGAGCTGGGTCGTGTGGGCAGCAGTCTAAGTGGGGATGCCCAGACCTTCCTCTCCCCAGACACTTCCTCCAGCTCTTCTGGAGGGACCCTGAGGCGTTCCCAGGCCAGCCGAGAGACATAGTGTCTCCAGTGTGTCCTGGGTCTTCCCCGGGGCCTCTTCTCAGTGGGGCATGCCTGGAACACCTCTCCAGGGAGACGTCCCAGAGGCATCCAAAACAGATGCGCGAGCCACCTCAACTGCCCCCTTTCGATGTGGAGGAGCAGCGGATCTACTCCGAGCTCCTCCCAGGTGAAAGAGCTTCTTACCCTTTCTCCAAGGGAGCGCCCCGCCACCCTACGGAGGATGCTCATTTCGGCCGCTTGTATCCGGGATCTTACCCTTTCGGTCATGACCTAGAGCTCATGACCATAGGTGAGAATAGGAACGTAGATTGACTGGTAAATCGAGAGCTTCGCCTTCCGGCTCAGCTCCTTCTTCACCACAACAGACCGGTACATAGACCGCATTACTGCTGCCACTGCACCGATCCGTCTATCAATCTCACGATCCATCCCTCCCTCACTTGTGAACAAGACCCCGAGATACTTAAACTCCTCCACTTGAGGAAAGACCTCCCCTCCAACCTGGAGGGTGCAAGCCACCTTTTTTTGGTTGAGAACCATGGCCTCACATTTGGAGGTGCTGACCCTCATCCCAGCCACTTCACACTCAGCTGCAAAACGCCCCAGTGCATGCTGTAAGTCCAGGCTTGAAGGAGCCAACAGGACAACATCATCTGCAAAAATCAGCGATGAAATCCTGTGGTCCCAAAACCGGACTCCCTCCAGCCCCTGGCTGCGCCTAGAAATTCTGTCCATAAAAACAATGAACAGAACCGGTGACAAAAGACAGCCCTGTAAGAGTCCAACATGCACTGGGAACAGATCTGACTTACAGCTGGCAATGCGAACCAAGCTCCTGCTCCGGTTATATAGAGCCTGAACAGCCCTTAACAGAGGGCCACGGACCCCGTACTCCCAGAACACCTCCCACAGAATGCCACAAGGGACACGGTCAAAAGCCTTCTCCAAGTCCAGAAAACACATGTGGACTGGTTGGGCAAACTCCCACGAACCCTCAAGCACCCTGTGAAGGGTATAGATCTGGTCCAGTGTTCCACGACCAGGTCGAAAACCGCATTGCTCCACCTGTATCCGACTTTTGACTAACGGTCGGACTCTCCTCTCCAGTACTCTGGAATAGACTTTCCCTGGGAGGCTGAGGAGTGTGATCCCCTATAGTTGGAACACACCCTCCGGTCCCCCTTCTTAAAAATAGGGATCATCATCCCGGTTGCCCAGTCCAGAGGCACTGTCCCTGACCGCCACACTATGTTGCAGAGACGTGTCAGCAAACACAGCCCCACAACATCCAGAGACTTAAGGTACTCAGGGTAAAGCTCATCCACCCCTGGTGCCTTGCCACCAAGGAGCTGCTGAACTACCTCAGTGACCTCAACTTGGGTGATGAATGAATCTACCTCCGAGTCCTCGGCCTCTGGTTCCTCTATGGAAGGCGTGTCAGTGGGGTTGAGGAGATCCTTGAAGTATTCCTTCCACCGTCTGATGATATCCCCAGTCGAGGCCAGCAACTCTCCACCTCCACTGTAAACAGTGTTGGCAGAGAGCTGCTTACCCCTTCTGAGGCGCCGAACGGTCTGCCAGAATTTCCCCGAGGCTGTCCGATAGTCCTTCTCCATGGCCTCACCGAACTCTACCCAGACCGGAGTTTTTGCTTCCAAGACCACCACGGCTGTAGTTCGCTTGGCCTGCCGGTATGCCTCAGCTGCCTCCGGAGTCAACCAGGCTCGATAGGACTCCTTTTGCAGTTTGACGGCATCCCTTACTTCCAGTGTCCACCACTGTGTTTGGGGATTGCCGCCATGACTGGCACCAGAGACCTTACGGCCACAGCTCTGGATGGCTGCATCAACAATGGAGGAGGAAAACATGACTCAATGTCCCCAACCTCCCTCGGGATCTGGTTGAAACTATCCCAGAGGTGGGAGTTGAAGACCCCCCTAACAGAGGGATCAGCAAGACTTTCTCAACAGACCCTCACAATATGTTTGGGCCTATCAAGTCTGTCCACCATTCTCCTCTGTAAGCGGATCCAACTCACCACCAGGTGGTGATCAGTTGATAGCTCCGCCCCCTCTTCACCCGAGTGTCCAAGACATGTGGCTGAAGGTCAGATGACATGATCACAAGGTCGATCATTGATCACCGGCCTAGTGTGTTCTGGTACCATGTGTACTGATGGGCACCCTTTATGCTTGAATATGGTGTTCATTATGGACAGGCTGTGACTATCACAGAAGTCTAGCAACAGGACCGCACTCGAGTTCAGATCAGGTTCATCATCAGGTTCATCATCAGGTTCATCATCAGGTTCATCATCAGGGTGGGGGGAATGGTGGCTTAGTGGTTAGCACGTTTGCCTCACACCTCCAGGGTTGAGGTTTGATTCCCGCCTCCGCCTTGTGTGTGTAGAGTTTGCATGTTCTCCCCATGCCTCGGGGGTTTCCTCCGGGTACTCCAATTTCCTCCCCCTAAGACATGCGTGGTAGGTTGATTGGCATCTCTAAATTGTCTGTAGTGAGTGAATGAGAGTGTATGTGTGCCCTGCGATGGGTTGGCACTCAGTCCAGGGTGTATGCTGCCTTGATGCCCAATGACGCCTGAGATAGGCACAGGCTCCCCGTGACCCGAGAATAGTTCGGATAAGTGGTAGACAATGAATGAATGAATGAATTTAGCAAAGTGTTTGGTAAATATAGGTTATTGCAGAGGACTTCAGAACCACCCAGTGTCCACTAAGAGGGGACTCTGAGTTCCGACAGGGGGCCGTTCCTCCCAATCACGCCCCTCCAGGTATCGCTGTCATTGCCCACATGGGCATTGAAGTCCCCTAGGAAAACTATGGAGCACCTTCCAGCACCCCTCGCAGGGTCTCAAAAAAGGTTGGGTACTCCACACTGCCGTTCGGCCCATAAGCCGAAACAACAGTGAGACACCTATCCCCGGCCTGAAGGCACAGGGAAACAACCCTCTCGTTTAGCAGGTAAAACTCCAGAACATGGCGGCTGAGCTGGGGGGCTATAAACAAGCCCACCCCAGCCCGACACCTCTCACCATGGGGCACTCCAGAGGGTCCAACCTCTCTCAAGGAGTTGGGTTCCAGAGCCCAGGCTGTGCGTGGAGGCAAGCCCAACTATCTCTAGCCGGTACCACTCAACCTCCCTCACCAGCTCAGACTCCTTCCCCCCGAGTGAGGTGACATTCCATGTCCCAAAAGCCAGATTCTTTGTCCGGGGTTTGGATTGTTGGGGCCCCCACCCATGACTGCTACCCAAAACACATTGCACCGGACCCTTATGCTCCTTCCTGCGGGTGGTGGGCCTACGGGAAGGTGGGTCTACGTCTTTTCTTTGGGCTGTGGCTGGCCGAGTCCCACAGGCAAAGACACCCCTCCAGGGTGGGGCCCTGGTGATGCCAGTCCGGGCAATGTAACGGTCCTTGATTTTATTTCCATAAAGGTTTTGAACTGCTCTTAGTCTGACCCGTCACCTAGAACCCGTTTGCCATGCAAGACCCTACCAGGAGTACTAGGCCCCTGACAACATAGCTCCTAGGTTCATTCGGGTACTCAAACCCCTCCACCACAATAAGGTGGCAGTTCAAGGAGGGGCACTTAACACTGTAAAGGCTGCAAATTGGGCTCTGTGCAGGACACTTGAGTTCTTCCACTCCAACCTTAACCTTAACACACCATGTCTTCATGGAGCTGCTTTGTACACAGGGGCATTGTCATGCTGGAACAGTGTTTGTGTCTCTTAGTTCCAGTGAAAGGAAACTGCAATGTTACAGCATACAAAGACATTCTACACAACTGTGTGGTTTAAACTTTGTGGAACATGTAGAAATGTCATCAATGTCAGCATAGTGTGTGTGAGTTCTAGTGGTATGACAGTTTCTCAAAATCAAGCAAATCACACGTATAACTGATCTCTGAGACTGAACAAGGTTTATTAAGCCTTGATTTTTTTTTTTTTTTCAAAGCGTTTATTATAAACAACTCAAAGTAAACAAAATACCAGTAACAAGTTTCAGAAGTGTGTTATTAAATGATTTTCTCTCACTGGGATGGCGCACTTGAGAGTCTGTGTTGTGTATTTTTTAGCTACAAAAACATGAAAGTAAATAAATATTTAAGGTCATTGAAGGTAAAAAACTGGAGCTGAAGCTTAAACTGGAAGCTCTAAAAGTAAATTAGCATTCTTTAGTTTGACTGTTAGCAAAGTAGAAGCTAAATTCCTTTAGAAAATGAATTTTTACCTACAAGTACTTCACTAAACTTCTTCTATCAGAGAGGTTCCAGCACACAGGACTGATAGAGCTCCAGTGTATCAGATCTGTAAAGTCATGTGACTCATCACAGCATCAGAATAGACAAGAATTCACTGTGAACTTCACATCTCATTACAGCTAATGGACCAATCATATCAGTCCACAGCTTCAAAACATCCAATCAGGCGTGAGTCTGGACCTGGTTTTCTACTGAACACACAAGTTCATTACCTCACTATCACTTCATCTGAACAGGAACGATGAACACACTCTTTGTTGCTCTTTGTTCTCTTTTTTCTCTCTCCACAGCTGGTGAGTAACATCTGGAAACTTTAACTTAAATTAATTAAATATGAAATATTACTGTATTATCATTAAAAATTAAACACTTTTTTACAGTAAATTCTTCTGACATCAAGGAGCTTCATGTGATAACAGTAAAGCGTGGAGGAGATGTAACTATGGAGTGTAACATTAGCAGTGTCACAGAGAAAGATAAATTAGTCTGGTTCAGACAGAGGTCAGGAAAATTGCCTCAGTTTTTTGCAAAACCATACCAGGGCAATTTGGGCTACAGATTTGTTGAGGGATTTAATGATAGTCGCTTCAGTATTAGTGTAAATGGCCATAAATTTGATCTGAATATTAAAGAAATAAAAGTTGATGATGTAGGAGAATATTTCTGTGGAGAATCAGAAGGAAGTTTACTGAAGTTCACATCTGGAACACATCTGCAATTTGAAGGTAAACAGTTTTACTCTGATAACCTGCTAATTCCAGATCAACACTTTAACCAGAATTATGTGTACATATGCATTAAATGTTGAATATTTCACATTATTTATATTTACTATCATTTCTGTTTATTTGTTGCTTTTCTAATTTATTTGTAAAGATAAAGAGACACAACATTCTACATCTGGAAGTACAACTATTTGTAAAGATAAAGAGACAGCACACAGACCTACATCTGAATCTACATCCAGTGTTTCAAACTGCACCAATAAACCAGGCAGGAATTTGTCTTCCTTTCACTGTCTATAACAAAACTTCCTTAGTGAAAACCTCTCCCTGTTAATAAATCATCCAATATTTATACAAGGTGTAAATTTATACATTGTGTGTATTTTCATCATTTCAGACAAAGACTATTGGATAATTGCCTTAACAGTCTCCAATATAATCTCTGTTATTGTAATCGCAGTACTGGTTGGAGTTTTATATAAAAATCACAGAAAAGGTTTGTTTACTTTTATTATTGTTGTTATTTATAGAGTTATTGTATAAAGTTATCATCTAAATGTGAATCCTTTCTACATTTAATCTTTACTTGTGTGTATTATTGTTCAGATTCTTCATCAAGCAACCATCAAATTCCCACCAATCAGGTAATCCAGTCTTCTATTAACTGTGATTCTGTTCTGTTAAATAAATCCACATCTGAATGCACAGAGAATTTTAATAGACAAATATTCACCAAAATATCAGTGTAATCATAATTTTAGTATTTTAATCCGCTCTGGTTAATAAATGTTTGGTGTTCTTTATCAGGCTGCTGCTGCAGATGATGATGTCTTGAACTATGCAGCTGTGAGTTTTGCTAAGAAACCTTCATCCTCCAGAACATCCAGAGAAAAGAGTCATGAAGACGTTTATGCACGAGTTAAAATATAATAATGAATTTAAATCATCAGACACTGGAGATTTACTGCTGTAAGTCACATTTTATTTGGTCATGCATGATAAGGGGAAAAGGGGGATTACTTTCTGTTTTTAACAAAAAATTCACTATTCTTACATTTTCTAAATATAATTATTATAATTATTATTTTTATATCATTATCCTGTGTTCATCTGCATTTTGGTGTGAAATTATTTGTATATATTTTTAAATAAATAATAAAACGCTTTATGAAAGGAAATATTTGGAGTTATATAATATGTATATACAGTATATAAAAAATCCTGAAATAAATTTGAGTTGAAGTCTCAGGTTGCTTCAGTTATTGTTTCTAAAGCAACAACTTCACAGAGACGTCTTACGCTGATCACTCTACATAACCTAAACCTACAAACAAAGGTTTTAATTAAAGACGTTGCTAGGTTACAGAGCGCTGGTTGTTCTTGTGGTCCATCAGTGCTTTAATTCTGTTCCACATGAGCTGTTGTTCTCAAAGTCCTCATATTTCTTGCATCTTTAATGTTTTTCTTGAGCTCCTCTAGCTTTCCTCTAGCTGTAGGTCTGTTTATCAGACACCCAAAAGTCACATCTCCTTCCTTAAGCAGTTTCTGCATTATTTATACATTATTTATAGCCCTGATGAAGGAAGAATAAAACCATCTGGTAAAGTGAGGATATTAAAGGCTCAACCATCAATTTCATTTCCCCATAAGTTCATTACTTCCATTTTTTCACTATGAGTCTTATTACAAATATATTATACAGGGGCAAATAACAGCAGGAGACCCACAAATGGACAGACTTTTATGAGTGGAGGAAATGATGTGCATTATTTCCTGTTGACTGAGATGCAGGAAGACACAGTGTGAAAAACACAGACATCTTTAAATATGTGTGAAATACGAGAATCATTAACAGCTCTTACCAGCGTCCAGAATCCTATATAATTACACAAAATTCTGCTCAATTGTATAGTATAATAATATATATTTTGTGAGTAGTGTGTTCAGACTGAAGAAGAAGAAGAAGAAGAAGAAGAAGAAGAAGAAGAAGAAGAAGAGCACTTTAAGAACCCGGATGATGCACTTGTTCACCCAAAAAAAACCAAGTGTGAATGTTAGACACTTCATGCACTCAACACTCACGGCATTACTTACAGAGAGGAAGAGGGGCGGGGCTACCAAGTATCAAGACATCTTACAAATGCCCACATTGATTTAGTTTTCAACATCCTGTATGGAGCAGGGATTCAGAGTGACGTGTTGTTCATTAGGAAGGACATTTACAGATTATTTCTATTTCAGTGAGAAGCTTTATTGTAATAATCCATGGTTAGTCCATGACTTCATTCCCATCACTGACTAGCAGTCACATTTCATTATTGAGAAACTTTAGTTATGAGTACAGAGAGAACACTTTAAAATCCAGGTTTAATACAGTTCATCACCTCGACACAATGAATGTTAGCATTTTAATCTAAGTTCATTTGTGTAATGAGTGTGTTGTAGTGACCAGCACAGTCACACCAGAATGAGAATGTTTTTTAATTAATTAAAGTTAACTTTTGCTTACTACAACTGACTTAATGAATACTGATTTTGCAAATCCCAACAAGGCAAGACATAAAAACACACACACACACACACACACACAATGTTTTTAATTTTGTAATTAATTAAATTAATTTTATATTTTTTAATTTTGCAGTGCATTGAGATAGAGTGGGTTGTGCTAGTGTGCTGTTGTTGTTTGGAGATCTCTAATGGTCTGTGAGAAGAACTTGTACCACAGCCTGCTGGTGCAGGATCTGATGCTGTGATACTGTCTACCTGATGATAGCAGTGAGAGGAGTCCGTGGCTCGGGTGGCTGGAATCTCCTGCCTGCACCACCTGGTGTAGATGTCCTGGAAGGAAGGAAGCTCACCTCAGATGATGTGCTGGACTATCTGGGAAACCCTTCTCTGCACAGCTCTGTGGTTGAGGGTGGTGCTGTACATGTTCTTTTTGTCCAGGTGAGAGAGAGCAGTTTGTAGGTAATGGCATTGTGAGTGGAGCAGAAGTAACAATAGTCAAACTGCAGTGAGTCGAATGAGGCAGGCAGCAGAGATGTCTCTGATGAGCCTCTCAAAGTATTTACTGACAAAGGTGGTCAGAGCAACAAGACATTAGTCGTTCAAGCAGTTTGTCGCAGATTTCTTTAGTACAGGCACAATGGAGGACATTTTAAAACATGTGAGGATTACAGACAGCTAACTGGACTGCGCATACTTTAAGGACAGAGCCAGTAATGCTGACTGGACCCACAGCTTTGCGGAAAGTCACCCATCAGAAGGATGGGGTTACATCTGCTACAGAGACAGAGAGTGTGCTAACCTCTGCAGTATCTGCTACAGGACCTCTCTCCACAGGGGTGGGGTTGTTTAACATAAAAAGTTTTAAACTCACCCTATTAGAGAGGCAGCAATGTTCATAAAGGAGAGTTTATTTCCTGTAAAGTCAGTCATGTTGAATCGCTGCAACATGTATGTTGTGTTGATGGGGTGGAACTGTGTTTTTAGCTTGTCTCTGTACTGGTGTTTTGCTGTTTTTATGTTTTGCAGTAAATAAAAGTGGAGGTTTGTGTCATCAGCAACAAGTGTGTTATACTGTATATCTAGCTGTAGCTAGTAGTTGTATTTCAAATGTAATTGTATTTAAAAAGGAAATGAGATCTGAGCCTGTGTTTAGATCACTCTAGGAGAAAGCACAAGTGTGTCTAGGGGAAGACATAGAGACAGGAAGTGATGCATAATTTCCTTGTTGTAGCAAAAATGACAGTCCACTTGGTGTGTGTGTGTGTATGTGTGTGTGTGTGTGTGTGTGTTCATTAGGGGGAAAACTGGTTTTAAAACTGTATAAAATGTCTGAGCTGATATTGTCCAAGGTTTGCTTTGATTCTGCTGAACCCAAGCTGATTCATGTTCATTGCTACACTGCAATAAAATTAGTCTTCAATGAGATCTTCAACGTTATCATTATTTTTTTCTTGTACTCAACATGATCTTTACAGGAGGATGTCAAGATAAATACAACAAAATTTCCATGAAGGATTAAAAATGTTACAGAGAACAAAGAGTGAAAATTCTCATTGAATGCAATCAGAAAAGCAAAGAAAATCAATCTAAATTGTTGCAGAGTGAAAATATATTTTATTAAAAAGTTCTGAACCCCTTAAACCCATTTCTGTTCAAAACAAACCAAAGTGAATCATTTCTAATCCCTCACTACCATTTTCAATACATTTATTTTATATTAACATACAGATTTCATATGTGAATGTTATGGAAGGAAAAACAGCAGTTTTTTTTATATAATGTCTTTTTCTAGATTTATGACAGCAACATCCAACTGATTTTCCCAGACCACCACACATTTCTATTATTAATTACATATCATTACACATGCTACATGTCCTTAAGGTCAAGGGTCACAAACCAGGAGATTCTGAAATGGCTGACAATAACTTTCCAGCTGAATGAGTTAATTACTGATTAACTTCACACACAAACACAGGGATTATGCTGTGTTTGTAGTCTTAGGCATCCATACATGCCAAATTTAATGACACTTACATAGGATCTCCACTCACCAGGATGAAGTAGGTCTTGCTACTTGCTGCACAGAATGACCCTCTGACCTCTAGAATGATCAGCCTTAAAGGGTGACTGTCGTGTGAGGGTAGGTCCATGGAATGGCCCAGTGAGCAGTGACACTGTTTTTGATGCTGCTTAAGAGCATACACAGGTCCCATTTGGACCAAATTATCCATTGATATATTTTAGTATATCTTGGTACACTCCGCCCTGGGCTGTGTGATATTTGTTTATGACCTCGTTGATGTCTTTGTCTATTACCATGATATCCTTCAATTTGGTCGGGATATTATTCCTGTTCTGTTCTGATAAACATGCCCCAAGCCAAGACACTCTGTAACACACTCATTAAACAATCAGTAAACACCACATCTGTTTCTGCTGATGCCTTTTCTTTATGAATGATGCCTACAGATAACACCAAATACGACAACTTTCCTGTTGCGCTCAGTAAACCTTCGACCACTTAAACAGTCTGAGTGTTTCTTTGACACCGTTTTCCCTGCATTCAGCTCTGAGGTATAAGCAAAAGCATAACTCAGACTTGTTCTCCAAGTGAACATGAAAAAATCTGATCAGTATTCTTAAATATGAACTTGAACTTAAATTCATTATAGTAGTTCCGTCAAATAGTCGGCTTCATTTGTGCATTCGGGAAAAACCTGGAAGAAAGCATTATTTTGTGTCAAATTTTTGGTCATTTGAAGATAGTTGCTTCATTATTAGCATAAATGACCATACATTTCATCTTAATATAAACAAATCAAAAGACTATGAAGGAGAATATTTCAGTGGCTTGGATACAGGAGGAGTAATGCGGTTTTTGACCTAGTTGTGGAACAATGGACCAGCTCTATACCCTCCACAGGGTGCTCAAGGGTTCGTGGCAGTTTGCCCAACCAGTCCACATGTGTTTTGTGGACCTGGAGAAGGCTTTCAACCGTGTCCCTTGTGGCATTCTGTGGGAGGTGCTCTGGGAGTACGGGGTCTGTGGCCCTCTGTTAAGGGCTGTTCGGTCTCTATATAACCGGAGCAGGAGCTTGGTTTGCATTGCCAGCTGTAAGTCAGATCTGTTCCCAGTGCATGTTGGACTCTGACAGGGCTGTCCTTTGTCAACGGTTCTGTTCATTGTTTTTATGGACAGAATTTCTAGGCACAGCCAGGGGCTGGAGGGAGTCCAGTTTGGGGACCACAGGATTTCATCGCTGATTTTTGCAGATGATGTTGTCCTGTTAACTCCTTCAAGCCTGGACTTACAGCATGCACTGGGGTATTTTGCAGCTGAGTGTGAAGCGGCTGGGATGAGGGTCAGCACCTCCGAATCTGAGGCCATGGTTCTCGACCAGAAAAAGGTGGCTTGCACCCTCCAGGTTGGAGGGGAGGTCCTTCCTCAAGTGGAGGAGTTTAAGTATCTCGGGGTCTTGTTCACGAGTGAGGGAAGGATGGATCGTGAGACTGACAGACGGATCGGTGCAGCGGCAGCAGTAATGCGGTCAATCTATGTTCCTACTCTCACCTATGGTCATAAGCTCTGGGTCATGACCAAAAGGGTAAGATCCCGGATACAAGCTGCCGAAATGAGCATCCTCCATAGGGTGGTGGGGCGCTCCCTTAGAGATAGGGTAAGGAGCTCTGTCACCCGGGAGGAGCTCGGAGTAGAGCCGCTGCTCCTCCACATTGAAAGGGGGCGGTTGAGGTGGCTCGGGCATCTGTTTCGGATGCCTCTGAGATGTTTCCGGGCATGCCCCACCGGGAAGAGGCCCCAGGGAAGACCCAGGACACGCTGGAGAGACTATGTCTCTCGGCTGGCCTGGGAATGCCTCGGGGTCCCTCCGGAAGAGCTGGAGGAAGTGTCTGGGGAGAGGGAGGTCTGGGCATCCCTGCTTAGACTGCTGCCCCCGCGATAAGCGGAAGACAATGAATGAATGAATGAATGAATGAATATTTCAGTGAAGAAATGGAAGACGCTGTACTGAAGTTAACATCTGGAGCATGTCTGCAATTTGAAGGTAAACAGTTTTACTCTGATAACCTGCAAATTCCAAATCATGCAATCCCACACAGGACACAGTGACAAAAGCACCACCACTGGACAGGAAGGACAATTTGAGGCCTGCGCTGGGGTTTCGACTCCTTGTACACACATGGGAAAATAAAAAAATCAATCAATCATTCAAGCAAGAAACCCAAATCAGCAAAGATCAAATCTCACACACACACACACACACACACACACACACACACACACACACACACATACAATCATGTCACACTCATGACATGACACATCCCACACCAAAGCAGTGCACATAGCAGAAAAAGACAGAAATAAAACAGACAGCACACACAGCAGCACTGCAGGATACTGCCCTGCAATCCTAATCAGATATCTGGAAGGCTGGTTCTTACAAGTGTACACAATTCCTGGAAAGGACAGACCTGAAAAAATAGAAGTGTTTCACTATGTGCACATCAATGTAATTTTTAATGTCTCATTTACCTACCGTCGTTTTGCCACAACAGCCGAAATTCCTGTTAGGCCTGATATTTTCCCACAAGCTAAAATGCCAATCGGAGGGAAGGACAGACTAGGGGAGAGTAGCCAATGACCCACACATCCACTACAGTTACAGAAGAACAAAATCAGCTAAGTGGGGTTGAAGTGGATTCCAACTGGTGCTGGTACATCTCTAGATGCATCTGGATCCTCGCAGGGTTGGCCTCTTCCCACTGAAGGTCTGAAATCTTCATGAAGCAGAACACAGCTGGAGTTGGCACAATCTCTATATCCTTTCTAATCTTATCTACTTTCTGTTCCACAGAGTTCACCCCTTCTACTCTTTTTTCCCTCTCATTTTCCTCATTCCTCAGCTATTCAAAGTACTCCTTCCATCTCCTCCACGTCCTTCTGTCCTTCTCTAGTGTCTATCCTAGTGTACAACTCGTCATATGCCTTCTGCTTGGCCTTAGACTCCTCCCTCTTCACTCTGCGCTGTAACTCCTTGTATTCCTGTCTATTCTCTTCTGTCCTGTCCATGTCCCACTTCTTCTTGGCTAACCTCTTCCTCTGGATGCTATCCTGAACTTCCTCCTTCCACCACCAAGTCTCCTTATCTTCTTTCCTCCTTTCAGATGACACATGTTGAAAAATTTCCTTGAAGAATCATGCATTGCATAAATCAAATTCTAATCAAGTCATAATTCTATGTCTAGCCTATTATAACTACAAAAATTAAGCATTAAATCCGTTGTTACTCTAATTTACTTTAGTCAGTTAAATTAGTAGTCTTTAAATAAGATTTAATCTAATTTACTATCTACTCAAATCATTTAAGCATTTACTAATAATTACGTTAAGCAGTAATCATCTAATAATCATTTAATCCGTAACAAATTACTCAGATTAAGCACTGATTATTTTAAGTCATAATCCATTAATCTTACTTTATTATCCTCATCTTAAATCAATATCAAAGCAGTATAACCTTTAGATGAAAGTTGAAATTTACTAACAATAGCATATGGATAAAAATTTTATAAGAAGGAGTAAAATAAATAGAGAATCATAATCAGGTAGTGAGTAGTTTATTAGACATTAACCATTGTTTTATGGGAACGCGAAGATTCATTACAAAAACCGAGATTAGCAACTACCAGCTTTATTCTTCAGCCGAGATATCAGCCAAGTGGGCAGTAGGAGAAGTTGGGGAGTAGGATGGAGAAAACAGGGGGAAGGAAGACGTAGAGGAGGGAGAAGAAGGAGGAGGAGAGGGGGAAGGACGCCCAGCAAGATTAAGGGCATCAGGTTCTGGCTCATCAGCAAGGTCCGGCTTATCAGCAAGGTCAGGTTCATCAACAAGGTCAGGCACATCATCAGGGTCAGGCACATCATCAGGGTCCACTCAGCGGAGGGGAGGCCTCAGCCAGAGCAGGGAGGTTATCCAATACATCAGATAGGAAGCGGCTAAGTTCAGTGGCCACAAATCTTAAGAGGCGAGCACTCTCAAAGCAGCGTCTCAGGCTTCGGCGGAGAGGCCTTTGGCCGGCGAAGCCAAAGCCATGTGCTCGTCTGTATCAACGCACCATGGTATAGTGAGTATCAGCAAGGCCAACGTTCTTAAAAACAACGTGTACGGCAACCCTGGAAGCAGGAGAGGGGAACGTCATAACAACTCTCAGATAGGACAATATAATAGGACAGTAATATAGTATTATATAATATATATATAATAAATATAATATATACAATAAAATGAAATTGACTGGTGGAACAAAACAACCGAATGAGAAATTAATATAATATTAATAGAAGTACATAGTGTACTAAAAACAAAGTATGCCACACAGTGTCACAAACTGCTGATGATGAGCAGAGCAGATGGAGACGGAAGCACGCTGTTCGTGCCGGTGTAGAAATATCAGACCCAACGCAGAGTTAAACGGTGGACAGGGGTTTTATTAAACAAAAGAACATACATCACAAAGACGAGGACTGGCAAAGTAACGAAGACAGACGGCCACTATAAATAAGGAACATGATTGCAGACACATTAGGAACAGGTGACAGACATGAACACATTAGGGAAAGGCGTGGCTAGAACAAACACATGGCTAAATGAACAAAACCCCTGCTGAAGGCCCCTTAGTGGTCCATCAGGGGCACTTGCCCCCATAACACAGAGAGAGTAAAGAGATAAATAGGGAAAATTGACTTACCTAGTTAAAGTGGAGGGGTGCTGTAAGGTCCCATGGGAAAAACCAAAGGTGTCAGAGATGGAAGAGGCAAGATGATGTGGAGGCAAATGGCAAGTGGCTGTGTTTATAGATTAGGTGGGGCAAGGCTCAAGCCCAAGTTAAATCAAAACAGTGAATGGACCTTTTCTAGTGGCTGGTATTAGTAATGTAATGTACAGGGGAAATGCAAAAGGGGGTTATGATAGAAAATATGGGAGGAAATGTTGAAAATTTCCTTGAAGAATCATTACAAATCATACAATCATACAAAAATTAATCATTACATCCGTTGTTACTTTAATTTACTTTAGTCAGTTAAATTAGTAGTCTTTAAATGAGATTTAATCTAATTTATTATCTTTTCAAATCATTTAAGCATTTAATAATAATTAGACTGATATGTACGTTAAGCAGTGGTCATCTAATAGTCATTTAATCCGTAACAAATTACTCAGATCAAGCACTGATTATTTTAATTCATAATCCATTAATCTCACTTTGTTATCCTCATCTTAAATCAATATCAAAGCAGTATAACCTTTAGATGTGTCACATAATGGCTGAGCTGACGGAGCACGCTGGTTGTGCCGGTGTAGATAAATCAGACACAACGCGGAGATAGACGGCAGACAGGGGTTTTATTAAACAAAAGAAACAGAGATTCACGCAGACATTAGACAAAGACGAGGACTAGCAACTTAACTAAGACAGATGGCCACTATAAATAAGGAACATGATTAGAGACACATTGAGAACAGGTGAACAAAGGCAGAAACACATTAGGAAGAAGCGTGGCTAAAACGAACACATGACTGAATAAACAAAACCCCTGCTGAAGGCCCCCTAGTGGTCCATTGGGGGCACTTGCCCCCGTAACAGTACAGTACAGTAACACTTGCACCCACTAGCTTCATATCCTCATTAATTCCATCCATATACCTCCTCTTTGGCCTTCCTCCTGCCTGGCGGCTCCATGTCCAACATTCTCCTACCAATATACTCACTCTCCCTTCTCTGAACATGTCCAAACCATCTTAATCTGGCCTCCCTAACCTTGTCCCCCAAACGTTCAACATGAGCTGTCCCTCTGATGTACTCATTCCTAATCCTGTCCAATCTTGTCACTCCCAAAGAGAACCTCAACATCTTTATTCACATGGTTAAATTTGGCAATGTTTTACGCCGGATGCCCTTCCTGACGCAACCCTCTCTATTTATCCGGGCTTGGGACCGGCACAGAAGTCACTGGACTGTGACCCCCATGGCTAGATTAGGGGAAACATCTTAATACTCTAAATAAATGCCAGATAATCCCACAAAGCAAGCCCTCAAGTACTATGATATAGGGGATATGATAAATAGGTTCCTAAAGTATAAATTAGTAAATACCTAATTTCTGCAAATGCTGTGACCTGTTAACTGTGATAGACAGGCCTAGGCCTGACTTAAAGGCCCGGCCATTGGTATCCTTGAGGCCAACGGATGGCAATCTTAAGGCCATCAGGTATGGACAAACAAAGGGGGGTTTCATTTTATGGGGCATATAAAACAAATGTAAGGACGGGTGAAAAGGCCCTATATATAGGGGACATTTGTGTGTGGGGGGGGTTGCACTTGACCGCATTGGGCCCGAAACTGTGTTTTTTGAGTGCCAATAAAGCTGGTTTGCTTCTTCTCATTCAAGCCTAAAGAAGTTTCATTATTTTCTTTCTTACAATTTAGCAAAGTGTTTGGTAAACATAGGTAATTGCAGAAGATTTCAGAACCACCCAGAAGAGTGTCCACTTAGAGGGGATTCTGAGTTCAGACACACACCCAGCACCTTTCTCCCTGTCTCCCTGATCACTTCTGCTGTAGTTTCCCAGTCATCTGGCAGCACTACCTGACCACCCAGAGCCTGCCTCAACTTCTGTCTAAATTCCTCACAACATTCCTCCTTTTTCAGCTCCTTTTTCAGCTTCTTACAGACCATCAAAGTCATCCTACACACCACCATCCTATGCTGTCTGGCTACACTCTCTCCCACGACCACTTTACAGTCACTAATCTCTTTCAGATTGCCTCTTCTACATAGGATGCAGTCTACCTGTGTTCTCCTACCTCCACTCTTGTAGAAGTCACTGGACTGTAACCCCCGTGGCTAGATCGTATCAAAAACGAAAACAAACTGGCAAAATAAAGAAAACTGAAGAGCTGACTAAGAAGCAACATGAAAAGAAAGAGAGACAGTAGTGGGAAAACTCAAAGCATTATTATAAAAGAAAGAAACAGCTTAAAGCTGTACTAGACACAACACCATCTAGTGAGGAAGATGATTCGCTTCAGCGTATTCAAGAAGCAAATGAAGTCTCAGTATAAATCTCAGACTAGTATACTTATTACTGAAATAATTAACCTCATGCTTGAAATTTTTAAAACCAAGATTTCATGAGAATCACACAGATGTGTTTTACAGTTTATTCATCTAATAATTGTAATTTAAAGACAAGTTTAGGTGGACAAGTCCTCAGAGACATTTAAATAAAGATTTCTGCTCTTTGAGCTGGGACTGTAGGTGATGGTAAAGCTGAAACACCTAAAGAACAGAGCATTCAGTATGGCTGGGAAGATTTTGTGAGGCAGAAGTAAAATTGAACAGTCTTTAATAATTTATCAGGCAGATAAACAATCCACAGAAACTGAACGTTCAAACGGTGTGTGTGAAAACAGATAATCACGGCTATTTCAGGCAAAAACACACAGATTGTGCGGGCAGGCATCACAAAAATACAAACTTCAAGCAGAAACTCGCGAAATACCGCTTGCATGGTGAAAATAGCGGCTCTGGGAGAGCGGGGTAAATAATCCGTGACAAACAAATCCTAAGAATAATCCAACATCGTGAACGATAAACAGTCCAGTTGTCCAAG
The DNA here is from genome assembly GCA_033459395.1 of Hemibagrus guttatus. Lineage (NCBI taxonomy): Eukaryota > Metazoa > Chordata > Actinopteri > Siluriformes > Bagridae > Hemibagrus > Hemibagrus guttatus. The sequence continues at coordinate 19,351,753 of JAUCMX010000019.1, forward strand.
CAATTAAAAAACGTGACATCAAAGCAAGGCTAGAGCAGGAAGACTGGAACAAACAGAGATCAAAAACATGCAGAGAAACACAAACCGGAAAAACTCACCGACACAAAGCTAACTTTAGACACCATCTGGCAATAACAGTGAACTGATGACGTCTTTAGATAGTGCTGAGCCATACAAAATGGTGGTGACCTTCAGAAGTGCTCTGTCCAAGATGGCCGCCTACCCAGAAGTGCTCATGGCGACGGTAGGGAGCAGGATGAATCGTGGCAATTTGAGAACTGACTGTTTAAGTGCTGCCTAATATATCTCACACCTTGACAGGTGCCACTGTACCAACATTAATAAACCACAACAAACAACTATCACTTTATCGGTCAATGTTTTTTGTCATAGTCTACTGGTGTATTTGTATGCAGCACCCTGACTCGGTTTCCCATACCCCATCTCTGCATGCTTATTTTTACCATTACACTTTATTTATTTCCTGGCAGCACTGTATATGTCATACATGTATATTGCACCTTAGACCCAGTATCTCACTATTTACTGCACACTGTATATGAATGTGATCTGTGATAACATTATATTATACATTTAAGTAAAAAAAAAAAAAAAAAAGATCAAATGGTAAAACAGAGATATAAGGCAAGGGTTTGAACATGATGCAGTCAGGCTTAGATATTACATAGTTAGAATGAATAACAAGATTTTATTATAACTCAGTGCCTTATGAATGGGAAATCTATCAAGAGTTAGAAGGTTATGTTAGTAATATTATCTACATCTGCAAAGACTGGAGTCAATCAACACACCAAGGTGTTACTGCTTCACATGATGAAACTGAAAGGTCATAGAGAGTTCCTATATAATCAGAAAGCTTACTTCCAAGTGCATGTGGCCCTAGTACAAGAACTTTGGCAGAATTAAGTAGAAGGAAGTTAATGAGCCTCTACTGTATGATGTCTTCATCTTTATTAAGCTGGTGCTCATGTGGCTTTGATGAAACATAGAACTTTGTGTTGTAATAATAGCAGTGAAAGCTAATACAGTGTTATAAAGATTTTTACCTAGAGTTTGAATAGAAACCTGTTGTTAAGGAATCTAGTACTTTGCATTAAAGCATGTGGAGGGAAGAAGACAGAGCTTTCAGCTGAATTTTAAGAGTGAACAATATTAAAGGTCCCAATTAGCATAGGAAAGCTCTTTGAGTCTTTACTCCATACATATATGTGATATATTGATTTGCAGGAATTATTTATGGTTTAGAATTAATTCCACTGTGTGAAAGCAAACCTGGGATTATGAGTCAAGGCCCTAAATAAGCCTAGAAACACTCATGGTCTTAAGACATTTGTAAAAGTGTTACTGGCTGCAGCAGCACTCTCACACCATGCATTAGTTTCAGATTAACAGAAATAGCATTGTGGTTTCTGAGTTTCAGAGTGTTTTAGCCAGCAGCTCACACTGACTTCTTTTGCGGCATGTTAACGTATAAAATGTCTTTATATGAGAATCTCTGACTAGAACACAAAAGCTGGATTTCAGTAATAAAAATGTCTAGAATAAATGTCATGTAGGATGTTAAGAGCCTTATTCTTTCAGACTGTGCCAGAGACTGTGCTCTATCTGTGAAAGGCCTGTTATCCACCCAAAGCACTTTTGGGACGGGAAGGGAAACAGAGAAAGAGTTGGTATTAAAGTATAAACTCACACCTTTTAGGAGATATGAATCATTTAATGATGAACCTGGATAAAACTTATTCAAAAGTATTTATGCAAAATGTTTAGACAAAGTGCTGCTGCAGTCAATGAGTCCAGCAGTTTCAGCACCTTTGATGTGGTAAACATCTTAGTGGCCTCATGCTGCTCTTAGCTTGAGATGTTTGTGCTCTTGTTTCCATCACACCAGAGAGTGTGTTAGTGTTAATGGAAACAGCTCTGTGGTTTAAGGTGAGAGATAGAAACAAAAGACAGAAAATGATGTTAGACCTTTATAAAGCCAGTGTTGAGAACATTAGAACAGAAGTTGAAGCTCAGATATTATTGAGAAACTTCAGTAATGAGTACATAGAGAATACGTTAAAATCCAGAATTAATACAGTTCATCACCTCAACACGGTGAATGTTAGCATCTTAATCTAAGTTGATTTGTGTAATGAGTTTTGCAGTGACCAGCAAGTTCACAGCAGAATTAGAGTTCTTTATAAAACAACAAAAATAATCTTACACTTACGCCTGACTTTAGAATGTATACTGCTCAGGTTGAAACCTACAAGCCACTGACATATAAAGTGCTAAAAACACAGTGTATTAGAAAAGGTCAGAGGTCAAAATGATGTTTTCTTTTTAATGAATGTGCAGTTGTAATTATAATATAACAGAATCAACAATAAAAACAGCAAATATCAGCTAGAGTGAAGATGATTAACAAGAGGGTAAAAGAAAAATAAAACACTTTCCTGGAGAAAGAATGAATAATTCTGAGTAAACCATTACCTCATCATCGAATGCGGACCAAAACATGTCCTAGTCCATGTAAATCAATACTGTCCTGCAGCGTAGAATCCAATTGGCCTGGCCAGCATTGGGTGGTTCTGAGTGTAGGTTTAAATGGACAGAAGTAGGAAGAAAAGGGTCATCTAATTTGACAAAAGGGCATTGTGGGAATTTGTAGGAATTACAGTAGCCTGCAAGCAGCTGTTATACAGCAACCTCATGCAGTTTCCTGTGACAACTCACTGATTTCCCCTTTGACCACTGCATGTAAACTTGGGTAATCATGAATAATCAACTGTTCCTCGCACGTTGCTAATTTGACAAGCTTATATCGGTTCTTCATGTACAACCTCAGAAAGATGCAGCCATTAATATCCACACAGGCTGCCCAGGTGCTTGTTTATTTGCTTGTCAATACAAGACTTGTCTATTGAAATCCTCTGCTGGAAGGTCTACCTCTGAGTGCAATTCATCCTCTGCGAATGATCCAAAATGCAGCTGCATGACTTGTTTTCAACCTTCCAAAGTTCTCACACACCACCCCATTGCAGCATTCCCTCCACTGGTTTCTGGTAGCTGCAAACATAAGATTCAAAACACTGATTCTTACCTACAAAGCCAAAAATAGACATGCACCATCTTTCGTCAAAGCTTTTATCACTCCTTGCACTGCACCATGCTCCCTCTGATATTCTAGAACTTCTTGACTGGTCCCACCACCTCTCAGGGTACAAGGTACACTATATTGCCAAAAGTATTGGGATTGAATTCAGGGGTTGGGTTTAGCCGCTTAGTTACAGTGAAAAAGACAAGACATTTTAGATAATTTCATGCTCCTATCTTTGTATGAGCCCTTTCTGTTCCAATATGACTTCACCCCAGTGCACAAATCAAGGTCCATAAAGACATGGATGAGTGAGTTTGGTGTGGAGGAACTTGACTGGCCTGCACAGAGTCCTGACCTCAACCACACAGAACACCTTTCAATTAGAGATCAGACTGTGAGCCAGGCCTTCTCGTCCAACATCAGTGCCTGACCTCACAAATGCGTTTCTAGAGGAATGGTCAAAAATTCCCATAAACACTCTTTTAAACCTTGTGAAAAGCCTTCCAGAACAGTTGAAGCTGTTATAGCTGCAAAGGGTGGGTCAACTCCATATTACATTCATGTGCATGTAAAGGCAGACGTCCCAAAACCTTTGGTAAAATAATATAGGTATGCATTACCACCCTCCTAGTCCCCTAGGAGACTTCATGGAAGAAATGGACACACTCCTTCTGACACCACCCCTCTGATGGTTCTTGGAGATTTCAACCTCCCATCTGACAAGCTTCAGTCTTCTGGCCTTCTGGTCTCATGAATTCATTCTCCTTGTCTTTCAACAGCTGCCCTCCCAAACACAAGGGAGGAAACACCCTGGATCTAGTCTTCACTCATCCTTCCCCAGCTACAGACATGACTGCTACTCCACTTCATATCTCTGATCATCACCTGGTATCCTTTACTATCACTCTACCTGTCCTGCCTAAATGTAACTCCCAGCATCTCTCTCACATGCCGTAACCTCCACTCTATCTGCCCTTACTCTGTAGCTTCCTGCACTCTTTCATCTCTTTTTGGCCATGACTCATTTTCCTCCCTTCCCCTGGACTCAGCTACAGACAATTTTCTCTCCTCTCTGTCCTCAACCATGGACCTTCTCTGCCCTTTGTTCACTAAATGCAGGAAGACTTCTTCTGCTCCTTGGCTGTCAGATGTGCTTCGCAACAATCGGAGAGAACTACAATCAGCTGAGAGGAAGTGGAAGAATCTCAATTAAACACAGATCTCATCTCTTATCGTACACTCTTGTCCAAATTCTCTTTGGACGTGACTTCTGCCAAGACCTCCTTCTACAAGGAAAAGCTTGAAACGTCTGCACAAGATCCCTGAAAGCTCTTCTCATCACTACTTAACCCCCCAGCTCCACCTGCTACATCCTCCCTGACCACCAAAGATTTTGCCACTTTTTACACAGAGAAGATTGAGAAGATCCGCCAGACCTTCACTTCTGCCCCAACTTCATCGACATAACACAGTCAGCACTCTGTTACTCCTTTGTTGAAGCATCTCTCAACTGTAGCAGCAGAAGAGGTTTTGCAAATTATCTGGTCCTGCAATCCTACCACCTGCCCACTGGATCCAATTCTTTCAACTATGCTCCAGACCATCTCACCTGACCTCAGCTACTATGGTATCACTTCTCTCATATCTTTCAAAAATTCTCAAACACATTGTTTATAATCAGCTGTCTGACTATCTCCTGCAGAATAACCCCCATGATGTCAACCAGTCTGGCTTCAAAGCAGCACATTCCACAGAGACTGCCCTTTCGGCAATCACTGAGAAACTGAGAAGGGATTGACATCTGCTCCATGCAGACTCTCTACTGGTGTCCCACAAGGCTCAGTACTTGGTCCTTTTCCTTTTCTCCCTCTATACTCACTCCCTTGGCAAAGTTATATCCTTACATGGGTTTTCATATCACTGCTATGCAGATGACACCCAACTTATCTTCTCCTTCCCTCCCTCAGATACCATGGCTTCTGCTCAGATCTCAGCGTGTCTAGTGGAAATTTCATCTTGGATGACTGCTCATCAGCTGAAACTCAATCCCAGCAAAACTGAGCTGCTGGTCATCCCAATTGATCCATCCCCAGTCCAGGACCTTGCGTTATCTCTGAACAACTCCATGATTTCCCATTCAGCCACTGCTCGCAACCTTGGGGTAACCATGGACAATCAACTGTTCTTTTCCACCCGTGTCGCTAATGTGACACGCTTGTATCAGTTTCTTCTGTACAACATCAGAAGGATTCGGCCATTTCTATCCACACAGGCTACTCAGGTGCTTGTTCAGTCTCTGGTCATTTCAATATTGGACTACTGCAACTCTCTTCTGGCAGGTCTACCTCTGAATGCAATTCACCCACTGCAAATGATCCAAAATTCAACTGCATGACTTGTTTTCAACCTCCCTAAGTTTTCCCACACCAGCCCAATGCTACGTTCCCTCCACTGGCTTCCAGTAGCTGCATGCATCAGATTCAAAACACTAATGCTTACCTACAAAGCCAAGAATGGACCAGCGCCATCTTACCTCAAAACTCTCGTTACTCCTTGCACTGCACCTCGCTCCCTCAGATCCACTAGCACTGCTCAACTGGTCCCACCATCTCTCAGGGCAAGAGGTAGGTATACATCTAGACTCTTCTCTGTTCTGGCACCGAGGTAGTAGAACAAACTTTCCCTAGATGACCGTACAGCCAAGTCACTGGCCATCTTCAAATGGCAACTGAAGACCTACCTCTTCCTGAAGCATTAAAATTGCTCTTATTCTTCCCTGTTTATGTATCATGTTGTGTCCTATTGAACCAGTGTTAATCTATTCATTGACATTTGAGAATTAAAGCACTTTTGTACGTCGCTCTGGATAAGAGCGTCTGCCAAATGGCAGAAATGTAAATGTAAATGCATTAGATCTCTTCTCCTGACACCAAGGGTGTGGAATGAACTACCCCAAGATGTCCAAACACCTGAGACACTGGCTGTCTTCAATCCACAGGTGAAGACCTACTTCTTCCTGAAATAGTTAAACTAACAATTCTATTTATTGTTTATTTGTGTGCTGTATTACCTCCCAACAGTATTACAATGCTCAGTCCATATTTGATGTATATATTGATATAGTTTTCAAGACACTTTTGAATGTTGCTCTAGATAAGGAAGTCTTAAATGTAAATGTAAACACAGTCCCCACATGTGCTCAGTGTGATGTCTGAAAGTATTTTGGAGATACTGTTCTTGTTGTTCAGGGTATATCGTTTCCTGCTTGCTTATGTTCCTATATAGTTATTTGAGTGCCTGCCTTGTGTCTGAATGTACACAGCTTCAATAATGAATGCTGTGGATTTCCTCAGTAGCCAGGATGATCGAAACAGAAACATTCTAGGGAGCGATGGTTTTGGGGGTGTGTAACTGAATCTCCACACACATACATTCCCACTAAACTGAGTCAGCAGAGAGCAGTTTATTTGCATTATGACCAATTACATTGACTACACAACATGCAGATCCAGATCAGCTGTCTGAGACTGGACACTTAAGACTGTTCATTCATTGTCTTCCACTTATCCGGAGCCGTGTCATGGGGGCAGCAGTCTAAGCAGGGATGCCCAGACCTCCCTCTCCCTAGACACTTCCTCCAGTTCTTCCGGAGGGACCCCAAGGCGTTTCCTGGCCAGCCGAGAGACATAGTCTCTCCAGCGTGTCTTGGGTCTTCCCCGGGGCCTCTTCTCGGTGGGGCATGCCCGGAACACCTCTCCAGGGAGACGTCCCGGAGGCATCCAAAACAAATGCGCGAGCCACCACAACTGCCCCCTTTCGATGTGGAGGAGCAGCGGCTCTACTCCGAGCTCCTCCCGGGTGACAGAGCTCCTTACCCTATCTCTAAGGGAGCGCCCCGCCACCCTACGGAGGATGCTCATTTCAGCAGCTTGTATCCGGGATCTTACCCTTTTGGTCATGGCCCAGAGCTCATGACCATAGGAGAGAGTAGGAACATAGATTGACTGGTAAATCGAGAGCTTCACCTTCCGGCTCAGCTCCTTCTTCACTACAACAGACCGGTACATAGAGCGCATTACTGCTGCCGCTGCACCAATCTGTCTGTCAATCTCACGTTCCATCCTTCCCTCACTTGTGAACAAGACCCCAAGATACTTAAACTCCTCCACTTGAGGAAAGACCTCCCCTCCAACCTGGAGGGTGCAAGCCACCTTTTTCCGTTTGAGAACCATGGCCTCTGATTTGGAGGTGCTGACCCTGATCCCAGCCGCTTCACATTCAGCTGCAAAATGCCCCAGTGCATGCTGTAAGTCCAGGCTTGAAGGAGCCAACAGGACAACATCATCTGCAAAAATCAGCGATGAAATCCTGTGGTCCCAAAACCAGACTCCCTCCAGCCCCTGGCTGCACCTAGAAGTTCTGTCCATAAAAACAATGAACAGAACCGGTGACAAAGGACAGCCCTGTCAGAGTCCAACATGCACTGGGAACAGATCTGACTCACAGCTGGCAATGCGAACCAAGCTCCTGCTCCGGTTATATAGAGCCCGAACAGCCCTTATCAGAAGGCCACAGACCCCGTACTCCCAGAGCACCTCCCACAGAATGCCACAAGGGACACGGTCGATAGCCTTCTCCCAGTCCACAAAACACATGTGGACTGGTTGGGCAAACTCCCACGAACCCTCAAGCACCCTGTGGAGGGTATAGAGCTGGTCCAGTGTTCCACGACTAGGTCGAAAATCGCATTGCTCCTCCTGTATCCGAGGTTCAACTCTCCTCTCCAGTACTCTGGAATAGACTTTCCCTGGGATGCTGAGGAGTGTGATCCCCCTATAGTTGGAACACACCCTACGGTCCCCCTTCTTAAAAATAGGGATCACCACCCCGGTTGCCCAGTCCAGAGGCACTGTCCCTGACCGCCACACTATGTTGCAGAGACGTGTCAGCCAACACAGCCCCACAACATCCAGAGACTTAAGGTACTCAGGGTGAATCTCATCCACCCCTGGTGCCTTGCCACCAAGGAGCTGCTGAACTACCTCAGTGACCTCAGCTTGGGTGATGAATGAATCTACCTCCGAGTCCTCGGCCTCTGGTTCCTCTATGGAAGGCATGTCAGTGGGGTTAAGGAGATCCTCGAAGTATTCCTTCCATCGTCCGACGATATCCCCAGTCAAGGCCAGCAACTCTCCACCTCCACTGTACAGTGTTGGCAGAGAGCTGCTTACCCCTTCTGAGGCACCAAACGGTCTGCCAGAATTTCCCTGAGGCCGTGCGATAGTCCTTCTCCATGGCCTCACCGAACTCCTCCCAGACTGGAGTTTTTGCTTCCAAGACTACCAAGGCTATAGTTCGCTTGGCCTGCCAGTACGCCTCAGCTGCCTCCGGAGTCCCCCGAGCCAACCAGGCTCGATAGGACTCCTTTTTCAGCTTGACGGCATCCCTTACTTCCAGTGTCCACCACTGTGTTCGGGGATTGCCGCCACGACTGGCACCAGAGACCTTACGGCCACAGCTCTGGATGGCTGCGTCAACAATGGAGGAGGAGAACATGGTCCACTCAGACTCAATGTCCCCAACCTCCTTCGGGATCTGGTTGAAACTCTCCCGGAGGTGGGAGTTGAAGACCCCCCTTACAGAGGGATCAGCAAGACTTTCTCAACAGACCCTCACAATATGTTTGGGCCTGCTAAGTCTGTCCAGCATCCTCCTCCGTAAGCGGATCCAACTCACCACCAGGTGGTGATCGGTTGACAGCTCCGCCCCTCTCTTCACCCGAGTGTCCAAGACATGCGGCCGAAGATCAGGTGCATTGATCTCCGGCCTAGGGTGTCCTGGTACCACGTGTACTGATGGGCACCCTTATGCTTGAACATGGTGTGTGTTATGGACAGGCTGTGACTAGCACAGAAGTCCAGCAACAGGACATCACTCGAGTTCAGATCAGGGGGACTGTTCCTCCCAATCACGCCCCTCCAGGTATCACTGTCGTTGCCCACATGGGCATTGAAGTCCCCCAGCAAAACTATGGAGCACCTTCCAGCACCCCTCGCAGGGTCTCCAAAATGTTGGGTACTCCACACTGCCATTCGGCCCATAAGCCGAAACAACAGTGAGACACCTATCCTCGGCCTGAAGGTGCAGGGAAACAACCCTCTCGTTTACCGGGGAAAACTCCAGCACATGGCAGCTGAGCTGGGGGGCTATAAGCAAGCCCACCCCAGCCCGACACCTCTTACCATGGGGCACTCCAGAGAATAAGAGAGTCCAACCTCTCTCAAGGAGTTGGGATCCAGAGCCCAGGCTGTGCATGGAGGCAAGCCTAACGATCTCTAGCCGGTACCACTCAACCTCCCTCACCAGCTCAGGCTCCTTCCCCCCAGTGAGGTGACATTCCATGTCCCAAAAGCCAGATTCTTTGTCCAGGGTTTGGGTTGTTGGGGCCCCCGCCCATGACTGCTACCCAAAACACATTGCACCGGACCCTTATGCTCCTTCCTGTGGGTGGTGGGCTTACGAGAAGGTGGGTCTACGTCTTTTCTTTGGGCTGTGCCCGGCCAAGTCCCGCAGGCAAAGATTTGGCCACCAGGTGCTCGCCTGCATGCCCCAACCCCAGGCCTGGCTCCAGTGTGGGGCCCCGGTGACGCCAGTCCGGGCGTCGTAACAGTCCTTGATTTTATTTCCATGAAGGTTTTGAACTGCTCTTAGTCTAACCCGTCACCTAGAACCCGTTTGCCTTGGGAGACCCTACCAGGAGTACTAGGCCCCTGACAACATGGCTCCTAGGTTCATTCGGTTACTCAAACCCCTCCACCACAATAAGGTGGCGGTTCAAGGAGGGGCACTTAATACTGTAAAGGCTGCAACTTGGGCTCTGTGAAGGACACTCAAGTTCTTTCACTCCAACCTTAACTTTAACACACCATGTCTTCATAGTGCTTTGACAGGGGCATTGTCATGTTGGAACAGTGTTTGTGTCTCTTAGTTCCAGAGAAAGGAAACTGCAATGTTGCAGCATACAAAGACATTCTACACAATTGTGTGGTTTAAACTTTGTGGAACATGGAGAAATGTCAGCATAGTGTGTGTGAGTTCTAGTGGTATGACAGTTTCTTAAAATCAAGCAAATCACACGCATAACTGATCTCTGAGACTGAACAAGGTTTATTAAGCCTTGATTTTTTTTTTTTATCAAAGCCCCATGCGAACCTACATAATGAGAACCTATGGGCTCGGCTGACCAGGGCATGAGTCATGCTAAATTTAGTGTTTATTATAAACAACTCAAAGTAAACAAAATGCCAATAACAGGTATCAGAAGTGTGTTATTAAATGATTTGCTCTCACTGGGATGGTACACCTGAGAGTCTGTCTTGTGTATTTTAGCTACAAAAACATGAAAGTAAATAAATATTTAAGGTCACTGAAGGTAAAAAACTGGAGCTTAAGCTTAAACTGGAAGCTCTAAAAGTAAATTAGCATTCTTTTGTTTGACTGTTAGCAAATTAGAAGCTAAATTCCTTTAGAAAATGAATTTTTACCTACAAGTACTTCATTAAACTTCTTCTATCAGAGAGGTTCCAGCACACAGGACTGATAGAGCTCCAGTATATCAGATCTGTAAAGTCATGTGACTCATCACAGCATCAGAATAGACAAGAATTCACTGTGAACTTCACATCTCATTACAGCTAATGGACCAATCAGATCAGTCCACAGCTTCAAAACATCTAATCAGGCGTGAGTCTGGACCTGGTTTTCTACTGAACACACAAGTTCATTACCTCACTATCACTTCATCTGAACAGGAACGATGAACACACTCTTTGTCGCTCTTTGTTCTCTTTTTTCTCTCTTCACAGCTGGTGAGTAACATCTGTATTATAACAACTGTATTATAATTAAATATTAAACACTTTTTACAGTAAATTCTTCTGACATCAAGGAGCTTCATGTGAGAACAGTAAAGCATGGAGGAGATGTAACTATGGAGTGTGACATTATCAGTCACAGAGAAAGATAAATTAGTTTGGTACAGACAGAGGTCAGGAAAATTGCCTCAGTATTTTGCAAAACCATACCAGGGCAATTTGGGCTACAGATTTGTTGAGGGATTTAATGATAATCGCTTCAGTATTAGTGTAAATGACCATAAATTTGATCTCAAGATTAAAGAAATAAAATTTGATGATGTGGGGGGCACGGTGGCTTAGTGGTTAGCATGTTTGCCTCACACCTCCAGGGTTGGGGGTTCGATTCCCGCCTCCGCCATGTGTGTGTGGAGTTTGCATGTTCTCCCCGTGCCTCGGGGGTTTTCTCCGGGTACTCCGGTTTCCTCCCCCAATCCAAAGACATGCATGGTTGATTGGCATCTCTAAAATTGCCGAGAGTGTGTGTACCCTGTGATGGGTTGGCACTCTGTCCAGGGTGTATCCTGCCTTGATGCCCAATGACACCAGAGATAGGCACAGGCTCCCCGTGACCCGAGTATAGTTCGGATAAGCGGTAGACAATGAATGAATGAATTTGATGATGTAGGAGAATATTTCTGTGGAGAATCAGAAGGAAGTGTAGTGAAGTTCACATCTGGAACACGTTTGCAATTTGAAAGTAAACAGTTTTACTCTGATGACCTTTCTGTTTATTTGCTGTTTTTCTAATTTATTTGTAAAGATAAAGAGACAGCACACAGACCTACATCTGAATCTACATCCAGTGGTTCAAACTGCACCAATAAACCAGGCAGGAATTTGTCTTCCTTTCACTGTCTATAACAAAACTTCCTTAGTGAAAACCTCTCCCTGTTAATAAATCATCCAATATTTATACAAGGTGTAAATGTATACATTGTGTGTATTTTCATCATTTCAGACAAAGATTATTGGATAATTGCCTTAACAGTCTCCAATATAATCTCTGTTATTGTAATCACAGTACTGGTTGGAGTTTTATATAAAAATCACAGAAAAGGTTTTCTGTGATTATTCACATTATTCATATTTACTATCATTTCTGTTTATTTGCTGCTTTTTATTTCTAAAGATAAAGATAAAATACACTGCCCTACATATGGAACTACATTTGGAGATTTAAACAGCAGCAATGAAATAATTAAAGCTTTATGAAATAAGGTTAGTTAAGGTCTGAATTTGATCCTTTAGCTTTGCCAATTTATGGATTATTCTTTGTTCCATAACGATTTATGGAACAATACAACAGAAGCCAATGTACAAAAAGAAAAATATAATAAATAAAAACTAGTAAATACAATAGTAAATCAAAAACTTAAATAAATAAGACTTCATGACATTCTGAATAATGAGAACTGAATGATTCCTAACAATAATTGTATTTCTCCCTGTAGGTGAGAGATGTACTGCTAACATGCGTGTGTTCTTCTGGCTCTCCATTTCAAGAATCGGAGTTCTCGGTGTTACAGTTATTATCCTTACAATATGCCACAAGGTTTTAAAATCAAAATCTTAAACTTGATCAAATTGTCATCTAAAATGTCTGTGTCACTCTAACTGTATTTTCTAGTGCATGACATTTATTTTTTTTAGTACTTTAGCTCTTTTAATCTAGCCATGGGGGTCACAGTCCAGGGACTTCTGTGCCGGTCCCAAGCCCGGATAAATAGAGAGGGCTGCGTCAGGAAGGGCATCCGGTGTAAAACATTGCCAAATTTAAACATGCGAATCATCAGTACTCTGAATTTCATGAATTTCATCGGTCGAGGCCCGGGTTAACAACGACCACCATCGGCCAACAACCGCGCCGGTGGAAATTGGGCTATTGTTGGTGGAAGACGTAGAGGAGGGAGGAGAGTGCACAGACAGAGAGAGAAGAGGAAAGGTAAGAGTGTAGGACTGAGAATAGGGACTCTGAATGTTGGTACTATGACAGGAAAAGGTAGAGAGCTGGCTGATCGGATGGAGAGAAGGAAGGTGGATATACTGTGTGTACAGGAGACCAGGTGGAAGGGTAGCAAGGCTCGTAGTATAGGAGCAGGATTCAAGCTGTTTTATTATGGTGTGGATAGTAAGAGAAATGGGGTAGGTGTGATCCTGAAAGAGGAGTTTGTGAGGAATGTTCTGAAGGTGAAGAGAGTGTCAGACAGGGTGATGAGTCTGAAGTTATAGATTGAAGGGGTGATGTTGAATGTTGTTAGTGGTTATGCCCCACAGGTAGGTTGTGAGTTAGAGGAGAAATAGAGATTCTGGAGTGAATTAGATAAGGTGATGGAGAGTATTCACACGGGTGAGAGAGTGGTGATAGGAGCGGATTTTAATGGATATGTTGGTGAGGGGTACAGAGGTGATGAGGAGGTGATGGGCAAGTTTGGAGTTAAGGAAAGGAACCTAGAAGGACAGATGGTAGTGGACTTTGCTAAGAGGATGGACATGGGTGTGGTTAACACTTATTTTCAGAAGAGGGAGGAGTGACTTACAAGAGTGGAGGTAGGAGAACACAAGTAGGCTACATCCTATGTAGAAGAGGCAATCTGAAAGAGATTAGTGACTGTAAAGTGGTAGTGGGAGACAGTGTAGCCAGACACCATAGTATGGTGTTGTGTAGGATGACTTTGATCGTCTGTAAGAAGAAGAGATCAAAGATAGAGAAGAAAACTAAGTGGTGGAAGCTGAAAAAGGAGGAATGTTGTGAGGAATTTAGACAGACGTTGAGGCAGGCTCTGGGTGGTCAGGTAGTGCTGCCAGAAGACTTGGAAGCTACAGCAGAAGTGATCAGGGAGAAAGGTGCTAGGTGTGTCATCTGGAAGGAGGAAAGAAGATAAGGAGACTTGGTGGTGGAATGAGGAAGTTCAGGATAGTGTCCAGAGGAAGAGGTTAGCCAAGAAGAAGTGGGACATGGACAGAACTGAAAAGAATAGACAAAAATACAAGGAGTTACAGCGCAGAGTGAAGAGGGAGGTGTCTAAGGCCAAGCAGAAGGCATATGACGAGTTGTACACTAGGTTAGACACTAGAGAAGGAGAGAAGGACTTGTACAGGTTAGTTAGGCAGAGGGATCGAGATGAGAAGGATGTGCAGCAAGTTAGAGTTATTAAGGATAGAAATGGAAGGGTGCTCACAAGTGAGGAGAGTGTACAGAGGAGATGGAAGGAGTACTTTGAGGAGCTGATGAATGAGGAAAATGAGAGGGAAAAAAGAGTAGAAGGGGTGAACTCTGTGGAACAGAAAGTAGATAAGATTAGAAAGGATGAAGTCAGGAAGGCTTTGAAGAGGATGAAAAGTGGAAAGGCAGTTGGTCCTGACAAAATCCCAGTGGAGGTCTAGAAGTGTCTAGGAGAGGCAGCAGTGGAATTTTAAACTAGTTTGTTCAACAGGGTTTTAGAGAGTGTGAAGATGCCTGAGGAATGGAGAAGAAGTGTGTTAGTGCCGATCTTTAAGAATAAGGGTGACGTGCAGAGTTGTAGCAACTATAGGGGGATAAAGTTGATGAGCCATACAATGAAGCTATGGGAAAGAGTAGTGGAAGCTAGGTTAAGGAAAGTAATGGAAATTTGTGAACAGCAGTATGGCTTCATGCCCAGAAAGAGCACAACAGATGCAATTTTTGCTCTGAGAATTTTGATGGAGAAGTATAGGGATGGTCAGAGGGAGTTGCACTGTGTGTTTGTAGATTTGGAGAAAGCGTATGACAGGGTGCCAAGAGAAGAGCTGTGAACTCCAAGAGGAGTTCAATGTGGAGGTGGGACTGCATCAGGGATCGGCTCTGAGCACCTTTCTTGTTTGCTATGGTGATGGACCAATTGTCAGAGGAGGTCAGACAGGAGTCTCCTTGACAATGATGTTTGCAGATGACATTGTGATCTGTAGTGAGAGCAGGGAGCAGGTGGAGGAAAACCTGGAGAGGTGGAGGTTTGCGCTGGAGAGAAGAGGAATGAAAGTCAGTCGTAGTAAGTCTGAGTACATGTGTGTGAATGAAAGGGAGGGAAGTGGAACAGTAATGTTACAGGGTAAATAGGTGAAGAAGGTACAGGAGTTTAAGTACTTGGGGTCAACAGTCCAGAGTAATGGAGAGTGTGGGAAAGAGGTAAAGAAGCGAGTGCAGGCAGGTTGGAATGGGTGGAGAAAGGTGTCAGGAGTTCTGTGTGATAGGAAAATATCAGCGAGAATCTAGGGGAAGGTGTACAGGACAGTGGTGAGACCGGCCATGCTGTATGGTTTAGAGACAGTGTCACTGAGGAAGAGACAGAAGTCAGAGCTAGAGGTAGCAGAGCTGAAGATGTTGAGGTTCTCTTTGGGAGTGACAAGATTGGACAGGATTAGGAACGAGTACATCGCAGGGACAGCTCATGTTGGACATTTGGGGGACAATGTCAGGGAGGCCAGATTAAGATGTTTTGGACATGTTCAGAGGAGGGAGAGTGAGTATATTGGTAGGAAAATGTTGGACATGGAGCTGCCAGGCAGGAGGCAAAGAGGAAGGCCAAAGAGGAGGTATATGGATGGAATAAATGAGGATATGAAGCTAGTGGGTGCAAGTGTTGAGGATGCAGAAGATAGGGATAGGTGGAGAGAGATGATTCGCTGTGGCGACCCCTGAAGGGAAAAGCCGAAAGAAGAAGACGAAGTACTTTAGCTGTTTTATTCTTGCTCTGTAATTCTGTTCTGTTTTAAAATCAAAATCTTAAACTTGATCAAATTGTCATCTAAAATGTCTGTCACTCTAACTGTATTTTCCAGTGCATGACATTTATTTTTTTTTGTACTTTAGCTCTTTTATTTTGCTCTGTAATTCAGTTCAAATGCTTTGTGCAGCAACAAGTGTGTTATACTGTATATCTAGCTGTAGCTACTAGTTGTATTTCAAATGTAGTTGTATTTAAAAAGGAAATGAGATCTGAACCTGTGTTTAAATCACTCTAGGAGAAAGCACAAGTGTGTCTAAGTGAAGAGGCGGAGACA
>JAUCMX010000019.1:19368290-19433115 GCA_033459395.1 Hemibagrus guttatus
GAAGAGAGAGAGAGAGAGAGAGAGGGGAGAGAAAAGAGAGAGAGAGAGATTTTGACTTTTAGAAAGCTTTATTCACACAAGTCGTATTATACGGAGTCGGGGTAACTAAATAAATACTAAAAAACAATTCAATAAGTTAGGTTAAGCATAGTGATGAGGAGATTAAGTGTAAAAGATAAAATAAATAAATAAATAATTGCACAATAAAAAAGAATGTCAAGATGTGCAAACTGAAGCTCATCATCACTAAAACAGCACAGTGTTCCTTGATGGCACCAGGTTTTTCCAAACATCAACAAATTTTTCGTCTTCTTATAAAATTGATAGTCAACTAGAATCTTGGACTTTATCATGGCTTTTGTCACCGCTATAACATTGTGGCTGCCTTTCTGTTCTACTTTGTTTCTCCTGCTGATGTAGATAGCCATTTTCGCCTGGCCCACAATGAAGTTTAAAAGTTGACATTCTGCTTGCCTTCTCCGTGTGTATTTTACCCCCAAAATAAAAGTTTGAACTGAAGAAGTCTCTTAAAACAGTTAAAAACAGACTGTAAGAGGTTAAAAAGGGGTTTCAATCTGGAGCACTGTGTAAAAGTGTGAAAAATGGTCTCCCTCTGGGGACAGAAGGGACACTCATGACCTGTCTCTGGACACAGAATCAAGATAAAAGCATTTACAGCAATAATACCATGCAGGATTCTCAATTGTATATCTCCAGATCTCTTAGTTAATGGTGGCTTGTACAGTATCCTCCACTGAGGTCGCTCTTCCTCACCCAGCCCGAGGACAGAGCGCCAGGGTGTATCAATTCTTCCTTGGAGACCTTTTTTTTTAAAAACCTTCACACACGCGTTATAAAAATGTTTTCCAGAGACCATGTAAAAGTTCATATTCATGATTTTCTTACACTCTAAAAAGTGACCAGTACTTCCCTCTAAGTCTGGAGACAGAGTCAGTTCAGGAAAGGGATCCTCCTCATCTGGTGGCTCAATTCCTCCACAGTACTCCAACAGCATTCCCTTTTCCTCTGGTGAGAGGGCGGAGATCCACTTCTGGAGTAATTGCGCTACAGTCCGTGTAGATCTCAGTCTTAGACATGCAGCCGCACCATCAGCGTCGTTGAGTTCTGGTCCTGCTAGATCCACCAGATGCCCCAGCGTGATGACACCAGATGTGAGGAGAGTCTGTGTGAGAGCGTCGCCTGCAATATCCAGGTGAGCTCCATGGATGAGGGGTTCCTTCAGCAGCCAGTGTAAGGAGCCTGTGGCTGCGGCTCTCTGTATCCTGAAAAGTCTCCAGACTTTGAACAGATTACGATAAAAAGCAGGTAACTCAGAAGTGATCAACATTCGTGGGTTCATTAAAAACAGAGGTTTGTCAAGTCCCAGGTCTCCAAAAGTCTTTAAGATAGTACTGGTCACATGCTTCCAACTAAAATACATTGAGCTGTTTAAAAACTTCTGTAAAAACTGTAAATGAAAGGCAGCGGTTCTGCTCTGTAGGTGCACTACGCCTTGCCCACCTTCTTCTTTAGGTAGATATAAGACACCTTGAGGTAACCAGTGTAATTTGTCCCAAAAAAAGTCAAGTAAAATCGACTGGATTCTCGTTAAAAGTGTTATTGGCGGGTCTAAGCATGCTATTTTGTGCAAGGAGAGGATGCCACTAGGTTGTTAATAGTCAGTGTGCGTCTCCTGTAGGACATTTTGGGTACTAGCCATTTCCATTTGTCTAAGCGACCCCTTATTTTCTCGAATGTTCCTTCCCAGTTTTTTTGCACGGCTGAATCATCTCCCAGGTACATGCCTAGATATTTAAACCTTCCTTTTTTCCAAAGGAGTCCCCCTGGGAGTTTTGGCACATTAACTGACCACTGCCCAACTAAAAGAGCCTCACTTTTGTTCCAGTTAATCTTTGCAGAGGATATGGAACCAAAGTCTCTAGCAGCCTTCTGCACTATATTGATGTTGCTCTGTTCATCTACCATTATTACTATATCATCAGCATAAGCTGACAGACGGAAGGTGTTCTGGCAACCAGGAATTGAGAGCCCTTTTAGTGCAGTTCGTAGTTTGTTTAAAAACAGTTCTATGGCTAAGGTGTAGAGCATACCTGACAGAGAGCAACCTTGTCTTACTCCCCTACACACTTTAAAAGGAGCACATAAGCCGCCATTAACCTTCAGCACACTCTCAATGTCACAGTATAAAACCTGTATATTATTGATAAAAGTGGAGCTAAAACCAAAAGCATTAAGAGTTTTCCATAGGTAGTTATGTTCTACTCTGTCAAAGGCCTTCTCCTGATCTATAGAGATTAAACCCATATTCAGCCCAAAAAGTTTCGAGACACTTAGAAGGTCTTGAACCAATGAAATGTTGTCAAATATGGCCCTCCCAGGCACACAGTAGGTCTGATCAGCATGAATTACTTCTTCCAGAATGCTTCTCAGTCTGTTAGCCAAAACTTTAGAGTGCGCTTTATAATCTGTGCATAATAAGGACACAGGTCTTCAGTTTTTGATGTCATTTAGATCTCCCTTTTTCGGTAGCAATGTGAGGACTGCCCTCCTACAGCTTAGTGGTAGTAGCAACCCTCTCATTAAGCTATCATTTAGGACCTCCAGCAAGTGTTCTCCCACCACAGCCCAGAGCGATTTGTAGAACTCTGTTGGAAGTCCATCTATACCAGGTGCTTTTCCATTCTCCATACCCTGTAGAGCTTTCTGAAGCTCCTCTGAAGTTATTGCCCCACTAAGTGCTGCATCTAGGTGTTGTGGGACTTGTGGCAGTCCTCTTAGGAAGATCTGTTCTGAGCCTTGGTCTTCTTTATACTCACAGGAATATAGCTTTTTGTAAAAAACAACATAAAATCTGTCCAACCTCACAAGTGATAGAATTGTTGTGTGCATGAGCCCATGTGTACTGTTTCTGGGAGGTATGAAAGGATCTCCAAACATCATTTAACTCATGTTTGTTTAGTATCTGAATTAGCCGTGTGCAGGAAGGTATGTGAGGTTCTACATGGTCACGGTCGCTGTTGTCTGTTGTGCAATTAAAATCTCCACCAACAAATAAAACTTCTTCACTATTACAGGTCTCTATGGTTTTGCATAATTCATCTAAACGTAGTCTTTCTATTGGTGAGGTTGGAGCATATACGCAGATAAAAACAATAAACCGATTCTCAAACTGGGCTCTGACTTTTAACAGTCTGCCTTTCATTACCTCCTCTATACTGAAAGAGACTGGCATGAACGTCTTTGAAAATAAAATGGCCACTCCTCCACTAGGCCGGCCCATTCCTGTGTCCATTCAACAAGATTCTTATTGCCAATATGGGTCTCTTGAAGAAAAAAAACATCTAATCCTTTCTGCCTCGCTATTTCATACAGCTCTGCTCTCTTTCTGCTATCTCTCGCTCCATTTACATTCAAAGATGCTATATGAATGTCCTTCATTATAAAACAGGAGAGTGTGAATAACAGTAGCAGAGTGTAAAGCCAAAGAGGACTGAAAGAATTACTCCATTTCACTGCCATCATTGTTTAACAGGTTGTTTAACTTGGTCACAATTTTCTTTAACCGGTACACTTCCTTGTCTTCAAAGCAGCCTTCACTCATTAAGTGCTTTATTTTATCAAACAGTCTTTTTGAATCTGGAAAATATTCACTGATTTTGACCATTCTCATATTTTTTGTTACTTTTAGGAAGTGTTTTATTTCATTTACACTGTACTCTTTACTGACAAAATTATCCACAGCAGGGATGGGAACACTGGTATCAGATAAAACATCACTTTCTGCACCACTTTCAGTTTCGACAAGTTCTTTGTCTGCTTTTTTTTGCAATCTTCATTGCTGCGCCCTTCTCATCTTTTTTTCTTTTCGATGGTGTTTTGAAAAAAAACTGTTCAGTTTCCATCATTACAGAGTCTGTGTTTTCTTCAAGCAGTGAAAATTCGCTAGAAGTACTTTCCTGTGTATTATTTACATCATCAGTGTCAAGCTCTGTGTTACTCTGCTGCGCGCTGTGCTCAGCCTGCACAGTAATCTCAGTGCTCCCAGTACTACTCACCCTCTCGCCGGGTACCGGGTCCGTTTCAGTGATTAACACTAGCTGGTTTCTCCACAGGTTTCTCAGTGTCATGACGCGCAGCCGTTGCGCTAACTGATTCCGCTCCTTCAGAGGTCGCGGAAATCACCCCGACCTCACCATCCACTTGAGCAGTCTTTTCCGGCTCAGCCCTGTCCTGAGCCGAAGCACTGCTTCCGCCCGATGTCCTGTCTTTCCCCCCCGCTGCCTGGGGACACGCGCGCACCAGGTGTCCGGTTTTTCCGCAGCCGAAGCACTTCATGGAATCGGTCGATACAAAAATCACGTACTCGGACCCATCTATTTTGAAGGTTAATGTGCGCTCCAGCTCGGCGATGTCACTGTTCAGAATCATGTATGTGAACCCTCTAAATGACACCACATGCTTCACCAGGTCAGACTTACTCCCGATAGAGATCATTTTTATCGGGGAGACGAGCTTGCCGAAGCGTGAGAGCTCCCTCTCTAAAGTCTCGTCTTTAATAAAGAGGGGTACATTAGACAGAGTAACTTTTTTGGACGGGGCCGATAGCGGGAACACATGGGTAAGTGAACCCCTGATTACGATCTCCTTCACTGCACGTTTGGTCGCCCTTTCTACGGTGTTCAGAAACAGAACCACCGCGCTGTTCATCCGGGACGCTACCACCAAGTGTGCATGCCCGACCACCTCTCCAGCAGCCAGGCTGCACTCCTCCACACTAGCGCCGGTCACCACTCTCACTCCGTGGTGCCGCGTCAGTGTGTCATACACCCGAGTGCCCTGGGCCGCCATGCTCTCCAGCAAGATGCTGGTGCTGACGCCCAGAGCTTTCTCTAGATCCAGAGAACTCGGTGTTTTTAGATGTTAATTGAAATAAGCAAAGAGAAAATAATAATAATGAAAAAATAAATATATATTGAAGCAATTAAACGCTCACGCTCATGCTCACACTCCACACGCTCCGCCCACTCGCTCCCAGCATGCACTCCGCAGAGAGAGAGAGAGAGAGAGAGAGAGAGAGAGAGATACACACATTAGTTATATTTGTTTACAGATTAAAAGTGTCAAACATTTAGTGCACTGTTTGAGGTATTACCTACATTTATTTATTTATTTATTTATTTATTTATTTATTTATTTAGTATAAAAAGTAAGCATATGATTCTCCAAAATGTCAACAAAGTACAATACAGAAATAATTTAAAGTCAAATCTGGAATCATGCAGTTAAACTAAAAGAAATGAAATGAAAGTGAATAAACGAGTGGAGTTTGTACCTTCTCCTCGGCCATGTGGTCACTCACAGTCCGGCTGATGGTGTTGAGATAAAGCGACATTTCTCACTGCAACACTTCTCTCTCTCTCTCCAGCGTCCGAGAATACATTTATTACAGCAGTGGTCCCCAACCTTTTTATCGCCGCGGACCGGTCAACGTTTGATAATTTTACCGCAGCCCGCTGAGGGGGGGACATTGATTGTTTATATTTTAGATTGTTTTGATTTAATAATTTTAATTTAATTGTATTTAAACATGCCTTCAAAATAAAATACAGTTACACCAAAAAATAAATATAAAGTGATTTAACATTTTAACTCACTAGAACGCTAAATCAATGAGAACCCTGAGCTTGTTTCTTTGCAACAAGACGGTTCCATCTGGGAGTAATAGGAGACAATGACACCCGAAGTGTGTTGCTTATGTCCAGTTTATTCCGTTGTTTTGTTTTGGTTGCTGTCACTACAGAAAACCCCGCTTCACACAGATAGGATGTCAGAAATGGCAATAGGGATTTAAGTGCTGTGGTGGCAATCTCAGGGTATTCCGCCATGACTTTAATCCAGAACACCGGCAGAGTTGTTGTCTCGAACGTAGTTTTAAGGCCGCCGTCATTTGCAATCTCCAGCAGTTGATCTTCTTCTTGCACAGACATGCTAGATTCGCCTGGTTTGTTGATAAATGGGTCGCGGATCCATTCCTTACCAGTTCGTGGGTCTTTTGTGGTTGGGAAGTAGCGCTCGAACTCTTTTAAAAGCAAAGACAGGTGATCGTGCATCAACTGGGAGAATGAATGCTCAGGCTCAGTCTCGCCTAAAATCCCCGCTAATGTCTGAAATATGTCCAAAATGCCTCTGTTCACGCGCCGTCCCCACAACTCCAGTTTGGCTTTAAATGCAGCTACTTTGTCTGCCAACTTGAAAACAGTTGTCATTTTCCCCTGAAAGCACAGATTGAGTTCATTGAGCAGGCTGAATGTCACACAGGTAAGCCAGTTTTGCGACCCATACCTTGTCACTGAAATGTGCTGCCAGCTGTGACTTCTTTTCTGAGAGAAATCTTTGCAATGGCTCTCGTAATTCAAATATTCTGATTAGCGATTTTCCTCTGGATAACCATCTTATTTCTGTGTATAAGAGAAGGCATCTGTGCTCTGCGTCCATCTCCTCACAAAGCTGCTCAAACAGGCGCGAGTTAAATGCGTGTGCTTTGATGTGGTTAATAACTTTAACGACATCAATCAATACGCTGTTAAATTCCGGTGACATTTTTACTCATGGTATTGTCTGTTAAAAGTTTTATGTTTCTTTGATGTTGAAGGCGCTTCTTCTGTCTCTTCACTGGGCCTTTTCTTTTTCCCAAGGAAACTTTCTAACGACGTCTGTTTCGTGCTCATTTTTGCTAATTTGTGGGTTAAATTTGAGCAAACACAATATACACGTACACCAAGCACTGTTAAACATGAGAAAGTACTGGTAAAAAGAAAAAAAAAACGCCCTGATATCACAATATTTTGCGCATGCGCGATATTGGTGCGGCTTTAGGTGACATCTCTCAGCTCCCGGTTAACCTCTCGTCCATGGAAAGTCGCACAAACCCGAGAAAAATACACCACAGTAAATAAAATAAAAATAATTTAATGTTCCTTGGGCGGCCCGGTACCATTTGATCCACGGACCGGTACCGGTCCGCGGCCCGGGGGTTGGGGACCACTGCATTACAGGACAATCAACTACAGCGCTCCAGCAACTTCCTGGGTTGGATTCTGAAATTCTAAAATAAAAGTCTCCTTCTCCGCGCAGTGAGTTTCTCGGAATTGTTAGGGATATTAAAAATGTAAATAAAGTGCACAGAGCTGGGAAATATATCTTTATTTCAATATTTTTGCTTAGCTACATATTAAATGAACAGAATTACTCTCAGTACGCATAAAATTAAACATAAGCAAATAATGAAATAAGCAAAATAGAGAAAAAAATATATAAAAAAAGGTAATA
This sequence comes from Hemibagrus guttatus, assembly GCA_033459395.1. Classification (NCBI taxonomy): domain Eukaryota; kingdom Metazoa; phylum Chordata; class Actinopteri; order Siluriformes; family Bagridae; genus Hemibagrus; species Hemibagrus guttatus. Next base: position 19,375,641 of record JAUCMX010000019.1, read on the forward strand.
AACTATGGAATGCAAACAGGGGAAAAAAGGAGAAGGAACAAAGAAAGGAAAAAGTGAACAGGAGGAAGAGAAAAAAACCCATTAAACTTAATTAATGGATTTAAGAAAAAGACATTATATAAAAAACAAAGAATTCCTCCTATAACATTCACATATGAAATCTGTATGTTAATATAAAATAAATGTATTGAAAATGGTAGTGAGGGATTAGAAATGATTCACTTTGGTTTGTTTTGAACAGAAATGGGTTTAAGGGGTTCAGCACTTTTTAATAAAATATATTTTCACTCTTCAACAATTTAGATTGATTTTCTTTGCTGATTACATTCAATGAGAATTTTCACTCTTTGTTCTCTGTAACATTTTTAATCCTTCATGGAAATGTTGTTTTGTTGTATTTATCTTGACATCCTCCTGTAAAGATCATATTGAGTACAAGAAAAAAATAATGATAACGCTGAAGATCTCATTGAAGACTAATTTTATTGCAGTGTAGCAATGAACATGAATCAGCTTGGGTTCAGCAGAATCAAAGCAAACCTTGGACAATATCAGCTCAGACATTTTATACAGTTTTAAAACCAGTTTTCCCCCTAATGAACACACACACGTGTGGAGTTTGCATGTTCTCCCCGTGCCTCGGGGGTTTCCTCCGGGTACTCCGGTTTCCTCCCCCAATCCAAAGACATGCATGGTAGGTTGATTGACATCTCTAAATTGTCCGTAGTGTGTGATTGCGTGAGTGAATGAGAGTGTGTGTGTGTGTGTGCCCTGCGATGGGTTGGCACTCCGTCCAGGGTGTATCCTGCCTTGATGCCCAATGACGCCTGAGATAGGCACAGGCTCCCCGTGACCCAAGAATAGTTCGGATAAGCGGCAGACAATGAATGAACACACACACACACACACACACACACACACACACACACACACACACACACCAAGTGGACTGTCATTTTTGCTACAACAAGGAAATTATGCATCACTTCCTGTCTCCGCCTCTTCCACTAGACACGCTTGTGCTTTCTCCTAGAGTGATCTAAACACAGGCTCAGATCTCATTTCCTTTTTAAATACAACTACATTTGAAATACAACTACTAGCTACAGCTAGATATACAGTATAACACACTTGTTGCTGCACAAAACATTTGAACAGAATTACAGAGCAAGAATAAAAGAGCTAAAGTACTAAAAAAAATAAATGTCATGCACTGGAAAATACAGTTAGAGTGACACAGACATTTTAGATGACAATTTGATCAAGTTTAAGATTTTGATTTTAAAACCTTGTGGCATATTGTAAGGATAATAACTGTAACACCGAGAACTCCGATTCTTGAAATGGCGAGCCAGAAGAACACACGCATGTTAGCAGTACAGCTCTCACCTACAGGGAGAAATACAATTATTGTTAGGAATCATTCAGTTCTGATTATTCAGAATGTCATGAAGTCTTATTTGTTTAAGTTTTTGATTTACTATTGTATTTACTAGTTTTTATTTACTATACTTTTCTTTTTGTACATTGGCTTCTGTTGTATTGTTCCATAAATCATTATGGAACAAAGAATAATCCATAAATTGGCAAAGGTAAAGAATCAAATTCAGACCTTAACTAACCTTATTTCTTAAAGCTCTTACTTATTTCATTGCTTCTGTTTAAATCTCCAAATGTAGTTCCATATGTAGGACAGTGTATCTTATCTTTATCTTTAGAAATAAAAAGCAGCAAATAGATAGAAATGATAGTAAATATGAATAATGTGAATAATCACAGAAAACCTTTTCTGTTATTTTTATATAAAACTCCATCCAGTACTGTGATTACAATAACAGAGATTATATTGGAGACTGTTAAGGCAATAATCCAATAGTCTTTGTCTGAAATGATGAAAATACACACAATGTATAAATTTACACCTTGTATAAATATTGGATGATTTATTAACAGGGAGAGGTTTTCACTAAGGAAGTTTTGTTATAGACAGTGAAAGGAAGACAAATTTGAGCACATGTGGGGACTGTGTTTACATTTACATTTAAGATTCCTTATCCAGAGCAACATTCAAAAGTGTCTTGAAGACTATATCAATATATACATCAATTATGGACTGAGCATTGTAAAACCGTTGGGAGGTAATACAGCACACAAATAAACAATAAATAGAATTGCTAGTTTAACTATTTAAGGAAGAGGTAGGTCTTCACCTGTGGTTTGAAGACAGCCAGTGTCTCAGGTGTTTGGACATCTTGGGGTAGTTCATTCTACCCCCTTGGTGTGAGGAGAAGAGTTCTAATGCATTTACATTTACATTTCTGCCATTTGGCAGACGCTCTTATCCAGAGCGACGTACAAAAGTGCTTTAATTCTCAAATGTCAATGAATAGATTAAAACTGGTTCAATAGGACACAACATGATACATAAACAGGGAAGAATAAGAGCTATTTTAATGCTTCAGGAAGAGGTAGGTCTTCAGTTGCCGTTTGAAGACGGCCAGTGACTCAGCTGTACGGTCATCCAGGGGAAGTTCGTACCACCACCTCGTTGCCAGAACAGAGATGAGCCTAGATGTATACCTACCTCTTGCTCTGAGAGAGGGTGGGACCAGATGAGCAGTGCTAGTGGATCTGAGGGAGTGAGGTGCAGTGCAAGGAGTAACGAGAGCTTTGAGGTAAGATGGCGCTGGTCCATTCTTGGCTTTGTAAGCAAGCATTAGTGTTTTGAATCTGATGCGTGCAGCTACTGTAAGCCAGTGGAGGGAACGTAGCAGTGGGCTGGTGTGGGAAAACACACAAGTCATGCAGCTGCATTTTGGATCATTTGCAGTGGGTGAATTGCGTTCAGAGATAGACCTGCCAGAAGAGAGTTGCAGTAGTCCAATCTTGAAATGACCAGAGAATGAACAAGCCCCTGAGTAGCCTGTGTGGATAGAAATGGCCGAATCCTTCTGATGTTGTACAGAAGAAACCGATACAAGCGTGTCACATTAGTGACATGGGTGGAAAAGGACAGTTGATTGTCCATGGTTACCCCTAGGTTGCAAGCAGTGGCTGAAGGGGAAATCATGGAGTTGTTTAAAGATAATGCAAGGTCCTGGAATGGATCACTTGGGATGACCAGCAGCTCAGTTTTGCTGGGATTGAGTTTCAGCTGATGAGCCGTCATCCAAGATGAAATGTCCACTAGACACACTGAGATCCGAGCAGAAGCCATGGTATCTGAGCGAGGGAAGGAGAAGAGAAGTTGGGTGTCATCTGCATAGCAGTGGTATGAAAACCCATGTGAGGATATAACTTTCCCAAGAGAGTGAGTATAGAGGGAGCAAAGGAGAGGACCAAGTACTGAGCCTTGTGGGACACCAGTAGAGAGTCTGCATGGAGCAGATGTCAATCCCTTCCATGTTACCTGATATGAGCGACCATCTAGTTAGGAAGCAAGCCATGCCCTTGCTGTTCCACAAATTCCAAGACTCCTGAGGGTGGACAAGAGAGTCTTGTGGTTTACTGTGCTGCAGACAGGTCGAGGAGGATGAGGGCCGATGACAGTTTGGCTGATCTAGTAGCATGTAGTTGCTCAGTGATTGCCAAAAGGGCAGTCTCTTTGGAATGTGCTGCTTTGAAGCCAGACTGGTTGGGATCATGGAGGTTATTCTGCAGGAGATAGTCAGACAGCTGATTATAAACAATGCATTCGAGAATTTTTGAAAGAAATGAGAGAAGTGATAGGGGGGCATGGTGGCTTTGTGGTTAGCACGTTTGCCTCACACCTCCAAGGTTGGGGGTTCGATGCCCGCCTCCGCCGTGTGTGTGGAGTTTGCATGTTCTCCCTGTGCCTCGGGGGTTTCCTCCCCCAGTCCAAAGACATGCATGGTAGGTTGATTGGCATCTCTAAATTGTCCGTAGTGTGTGATTGCGTGAGTGAATGAGAGTGTGTGTGTGTGTGTGCCCTGCGATGGGTTGGCACTCCGTCCAGGGTGTATCCTGCCTTGATGCCCTATGACGCCTGAGACAGGCACAGGCTCCCCGTGACCCAAGTGTAGTTCGGATAAGCGGCAGACAATGAATGAATGAATGAGAGAAGTGATACCGGTCTGTAGTTGCTGATGTCGGAGGGATCCAGAGCAGGTTTCTTCAGGATGGGGATGACTCTGGCTTTCTTAAAGGCAGTTGGTGCATGACCAAATGTTAAGGATCCATTGATGACTGTGGTGATGAAGGGCAGAAGGTCAGGTGAACATTGTTGAAGGAATTGAATCCAATTTGCAAAACCCCTTCTGCTGCTACAGTTGAGAGATGCTTCAACAAAGGAGTAACGGAGTGCTGACTGTGTTATGTAGATGAAGTTGGGGCAGAAGTGAAGGTCTGGTGGATCTTCTCAATTTTCTTTGTGTAAAAAGTGGCAAAATCTTTGGTGGTCAGGGAGGATGTAGCTGTGGGGTTAGTGATGAGAAGAGCTTTTGGGGATCTTGCGCAGAAGTTTCAAGCTTTTCCTTGTAGAAGGAGGTGACGTCCAAAGAGAATTTGGACAAGAGTGTACGATAAAAGATGAGATCTGTGTCTAGTTGAGATTTCTTCCAGTTCCTCTCTGCTGATTGTAGTTCTCTCAAAGTGTTGCAAAGCACGTCTGACAGCCAAGGAGCAGAAGAAGTCTTCCTGCGTTTTTAGTGAACAAAGGGCAGAGAAGGTCCATGGTTGAGGAAAGAGAGGAGAGAAAAGTGTCTGTAGCTGAGTCCAGGGGAAGGGAGGAAAATGAGTCATGGCCAGGAAGAGATGAAAGAGTGCAGGAAGCTACAGAGTAAGGGCAGATAGAGTGGAGGTTACGGCATGTGAGAGAGATGCTGGGAGTTACATTTAGGCAGGACAGGTAGAGTGATAGTGAAGGATACCAGGTGATGATCAGAGATATGAAGTGGAGTAGCAGTCATGTCTGTAGCTGGGGAAGCACCCTGGATCTAGTCTTCACTCATCCTTCCCCAGCTACAGACATGACTGCTACTCCACTTCATATCTCTGATCATCACCTGGTATCCTTCACTATCACTAGATCCAGGGTGTTTCCTCCCTTGTGTTTGGGAGGGCAGCCATTGAAAGACAAGGAGAATGATTTCAGAAGAGCCAGAAGGCCAGAAGACTGAAGCTTGTCAGATGAGAGGTTGAAATCTCCAAGAACCGTCAGAGGGGTGGTGTCAGAAGGGAAGACACTGAGGAGTGTGTCCATTTCTTCCATGAAGTCTCCTAAGGGACCAGGAGGGCGGTAATGCATACCTATATTATTTTACCAAAGGTTTTGGGACGTCTGCCTTTACATGCACATGAATGTAATATGGAGTTGACCCACCCTTTGCAGCTATAACAGCTTCAAGTGTTCTGGAAGGCTTTTCACAAGGTTTAGAAGAGTGTTTATGGGAATTTTTGATCATTCCTCTAGAAGCGCATTTGTGAGGTCAGGCGAGACCTCACAAATTGTTGGACGAGAAGGCCTGGCTCGCAGTCTGAGCTCTAATTGAAAGGTGTTCTGTGTGGTTGAGGTCAGGACTCTGTCCAGGACAGTCAAGTTCCTCCACACCAAACTCACTCATCCATGTCTTTATGGACCTTGATTTGTGCACTGGGGTGAAGTCATATTGGAACAGAAAGGGCTCATACAAAGATAGGAGCATGAAATTATCTAAAATGTCTTGGTGTGCTTAGGCATTAAGAGTTCCTTTCACTGGAACTAAGGGGCTAAACCCAATCCCAATACTTTTGGCAATATAGTGTACCTTGTACCCTGAGAGGTGGTGGGACCAGTCAAGAAGTTCTAGAATATCAGAGGGAGCATGGTGCAGTGCATGGAGTGATAAAAGCTTTGACGAAAGATGGTGCATGTCCATTTTTGGCTTTGTAGGTAAGAATCAGTGTTTTGAATCTTATGTTTGCAGCTACCAGAAGCCAGTGGAGGGAATGCTGCAATGGGATGGTGTGAGAACTTTGTAAGGTTGAAAACAACTCATGCAGCTGCATTTTGGATCATTCGCAGAGGATGAATTGCATTCAGAGGTAGACCTTCCAGCAGAGGATTTCAATAGACAAGTCTTGAATTGACAAGCAAATAAACAAGCACCTGGGCAGCCTGTGTGGATATTAATGGCTGCATCTTTCTGAGGTTGTAAACGAAGAACCGATATAAGCTTGTCAAATTAGCAACGTGCGAGGAACAGTTGCTTATTCATGATTACCCAAGGTTACATGCAGTGGTCAAAGGGGATATCAGCGGGTTGTCCCAGGAAACTGCACGAGGTTGCTGTATAACAGCTGCTTGCAGGTTACTGTAAGTCCTTCAAATTTTACTGTAATTCCCACAATGTCCTTTTGTCAAATTAGATGACCCTTCCCTTCCTACTTCTGTCCACTTAAACCTACACTCAGAACCACCTGGCCAGGCCAATTGGATTCTACGCTGCAGGACAGTATTGATTTACATGGACTAGGACATGTTTTGGTCCGCATTCGATGATGAGGTAATGGTTTACTCAGAATTATTCATTCTTTCTCCAGGAAAGTGTTTTATTTTTCTTCTACAGTCTTGTTAATCATCTTCACTCTAGCTGATATTTGCTGTTTTTATTGTTGATTCTGATATAATCTAGCCATGGGGGTCACAGTCCAGTGACTTCTGTGCCGGTCCCAAGCCCGGATAAATAGAGAGGGTTGCGTCAGGAAGGGCATCCGGCGTAAAACATTGCCAAATTTAACCATGCGAATCGTCAGTACGAATTTCATACCGGATCGGTCGAGGCCCGGGTTAACAACGACCGCCATCGGCGCCGTTGACCTACAGGGCGCCGGTGGAAATTGGGCTACTGTTGGTCGAAGAAGTAGAGGAGGGAGGAGAGTGCGCAGACAGAGAGAGAAGAGGAAAGGTAAGAGTGTAGGACTGAGAATAGGAACTCTGAATGTTGGTACTATGACAGGGAAAGGTAGAGAGCTGGCTGATGTGATGGAGAGAAGGAAGGTGGATATACTGTGTGTACAGGAGTCCAGGTGGAAGGGTAGCAAGGCTCGTAGTATAGGAGCAGGATTCAAGCTGTTTTATTATGGTGTGGATAGTAAGAGAAATGGGGTAGGTGTGGTCCTGAAGGAGGAGTTTGTGAGGAATGTTCTGGAGGTGAAGAGAGTGTCAGACAGGGTGATGAGTCTGAAGTTAGAGATTGAAGGGGTGATGTTGAATGTTGTTAGTGGTTATGCCCCACAGGTAGGTTGTGAGTTAGAGGAGAAAGAGAGATTCTGGAGTGAATTAGATGAGGTGATGGAGAGTATTCCCACGGGTGAGAGAGTGGTGATAGGAGCGGATTTTAATGGACATGTTGGTGAGGGGAACACAGGTGATGAGGAGGTGATGGGCAAGTTTGGAGTTAAGGAAAGGAACCTTGAAGGACAGATGGTAGTGGACTTTGCTAAGAGGATGGACATGGGTGTGGTTAACACTTATTTTCAGAAGAGGGAGGAGCATAGAGTGACTTACAAGAGTGGAGGTAGGAGCACACAGGTAGACTACATCCTATGTAGAAGAGACAATCTGAAAGAGATTAGTGACTGTAAAGTGGTAGTGGGAGAGAGTGTAGCCAGACAGCATAGGATGGTGGTGTGTAGGATGACTCTGATGGTCTGTAAGAAGAAGAGGTCAGAGATAGAGAAGAAAACCAAGTGGTGGAAGCTGAAAAAGGAGGAATGTTGTGAGGAATTTAGACAGAAGTTGAGGCAGGCTCTGGGTGGTCAGGTAGTGCTGCCAGATGACTGGGAAACTACAGCAGAAGTGATCAGGGAGACAGGGAGAAAGGTGCTGGGTGTGTCATCTGGAAGGAGGAAAGAAGATAAGGAGACTTGGTGGTGAAATGAGGAAGTTCAGGATAGTATCCAGAGGAAGAGGTTAGCCAAGAAGAAGTGGGACATGGACAGGACTGAAGAGAATAGACAGGAATACAAGGAGTTACAGCGCAGAGTGAAGAGGGAGGTGTCTAAGGCCAAGCAGAAGGCATATGACGAGTTGTACACCAGGTTAGACACTAGAGAAGGAGAGAAGGACTTGTACAGGTTAGCTAGGCAGAGGGATCGAGATGGGAAGGATGTGCAGCAATTTAGAGTTATTAAGGATAGAGATGGAAGGGTGCTCACAAGTGAGGAGAGTGTACAGAGGAGATGGAAGGAATACTTTGAGAAGCTGATGAATGAGGAAAATGAGAGGGAAAAAAGAGTAGAAGGGGTGAACTCTGTGGAACAGAAAGTAGATAAGATTAGAAAGGATGAAGTCAGGAAGGCTTTGAAGAGGATGAAAAGTGGGAAGGCAGTTGGTCCTGATGACATCCCGGTGGAGGTCTGGAAGTGTTTGGGAGAGGCAGCAGTGGAATTTTTAACTAGTTTGTTCAACAGGGTTTTAGAGAGTGAGAGGATGCCTGAGGAATGGAGAAGAAGTGTGTTAGTGCCGATCTTTAAGAATAAGGGTGACGTGCAGAGTTGCAGTAACTATAGGGGGATAAAGTTGATGAGCCATACAATGAAGGTATGGGAAAGAGTAGTGGAAGCTAGGTTAAGGAAGGTAGTGGAAATTTGTGAGCAGCAGTATGGCTTCATGCCCAGAAAGAGCACAACTGATGCAATTTTTGCTCTGAGAATTTTGATGGAGAAGTATAGGGATGGTCAGAGGGAGTTGCACTGTGTGTTTCTAGACTTGGAGAAAGCGTATGACAGGGTGCCAAGAGAAGAGCTGTGGTACTGTATGAGGAAGTCAGGAGTAGCAGAGAAATATGTCAGAGTGGTGCAGGACATGTATGAGAGGAGCAGGACAGTGGTGAGGTGTGCTGTAGGTCAGACAGAGGAGTTCAAAGTGGAGGTGGGACTGCATCAGGGATCGGCTCTGAGCCCCTTCCTGTTTGCTATGGTGATGGACCAGTTGTCAGAGGAGGTCAGACAGGAGTCTCCTTGGACAATGATGTTTGCAGATGACATTGTGATCTGTAGCGAGAGCAGGGAGCAGGTGGAGGAAAACCTGGAGAGGTGGAGGTTTGCGCTGGAGAGAAGAGGAATGAAGGTCAGTCGTGGTAAGACTGAGTACATGTGTGTGAATGAAAGGGAGGGAAGTGGAACAGTAAGGTTACAGGGTGAAGAAGTGAAGAAGGTACAGGAGTTTAAGTACTTGGGGTCAACAGTCCAGAGTAATGGAGAGTGTGGGAAAGAGGTAAAGAAGCGAGTGCAGGCAGGTTGGAATGGGTGGAGAAAGGTGTCGGGAGTTCTGTGTGATCAGAAAATATCAGCGAGAATCAAGGGGAAGGTGTACAGGACAGTGGTGAGACCGGCCATGCTGTATGGTTTAGAGACAGTGTCACTGAGGAAGAGACAGGAGTCAGAGCTAGAGGTAGCAGAGCTGAAGATGTTGAGGTTCTCTTTGGGAGTGACAAGGTTGGACAGGATTAGGAACAAGTACATCAGAGGGACAGCTCATGTTGGACGTTTGGGGGACAAAGTTAGGGAGGCCAGATTAAGATGGTTTGGACATGTTCAGAGGAGGGAGAGTGAGTATATTGGTAGGAGAATGTTGGACATGGAGCTACCAGGCAGGAGGCAAAGGGGAAGGCCAAAGAGGAGGTATATGGATGTAATTAATGAGGATATGAAGCTAGTGGGTGCAAGGGTTGAGGATGCAGAAGATAGGGATAGGTGGAGAGAGATGATTCGCTGTGGCGACCCCTGAAGGGAGAAGCCGAAAGAAGAAGAAGAAGATTGTTGATTCTGATATATTATAATTACAACTGCACATTCATTAAAAAGAAAACATCATTTTGACCTCTGACCTTTACTAATACACTGTGTTTTTAGCACTTTATATGTCAGTGACTTGTAGGGTTCAACCTGAGCAGTATACATTCTAAAGTCAGGCGTAAGTGTAAGATAACGTTGTTTTATAAAGAACTCTCATTCTGCTGTGAACGTGCTGGTCACTGCAAAACTCATTACACAAATCAACTTAGATTAAGACACTAACATTCACTGTGTTGAAGTGATGAACTGTATTAATTCTGGATTTTAACGTATTCTCTATGTACTCATTACTGAAGTTTCTCAATAATATCTGAGCTTCAACTTCTGTTCTAATGTTCTCATCACTGGCTTTATAAAGGTCTAACATCATTTTCTGTCTTTTGTTTCTATCTCTCACCTTAAACCACAGAGCTGTTTCCATTAACACTAACACACTCTCTGGTGTGATGGAAACGAGAGCACAAACATCTCAAGCTAAGAGCAGCATGAGGCCACTAAGGTGTTTACCACATCAATGGTGCTGAAACTGCTGGACTCATAGACTGCAGCAGCACTTTGTCTAAACATTTTGCATAAATACTTTTGAATAAGTTTTTTCCAGGTTCATCATTAAATGATTCATATCTCCTAAAAGGTGTGAGTTTATACTTTAATACCAACTCTTTCTCTGTTTCCCTAAGTGCTTTAGGGTGGATAACAGGCCTTTCACAGATAGAACACAGTCTCTGGCACAGTCTGAATGAATAGGGCTCTTAACATCCTACATGACATTTATTCTAGACATTTTTATTATGGAAATCCAGCTTTTGTGTTCTAGTCAGAGATTCTCATATAAAGACATTTTAGACTGTTAACATGCCCCAAAAGAAGTCAGTGTGAGCTGCTGGCTAAAACACTCTGAAACTCAGAAACCACAATGCTATTTCTGTTAATCTGAAAATAATGCATGGTGTGAGAGTGCTGCTGCAGCCAGTAACACTTTTACAAATGTCTTAAGACCATTCTCAGACTTGGCCTGAATTCATTCTCATGAGTGTTTCTAGGCTTATTTAGGGCCTTGGCTCATAATCCCAGGTTTGCTTTCACATAGTGGAATTAATTCTAAACCATAGATAATTTCTGCAAATCCATATATCACATATATGTATGGAGTAAGGACTCAAAGAGCATTCCTATGCTAATTGGGACCTTTAATATTGTTCACTCTTAAAATTCAGCTGAAAGCTCTGTCTTCCTCCCCCCACATGCTTTAATGCAAAGTACTAGATTCCTTAAGAACAGGTTTCTATTCAAACTCTATAAAATTTTTTATAACACTGTATTAGCTTTCACTGCTATTATTACAACACAAAGTTGTATGTTTCATCAAAGCCACACGAGCACCAGCTTAATAAAGATGAAGACATTATATAATAGAGGCTCATTTACTTCCTTCTACTTAATTCTGCCAAAGTTCTTGTACTAGGACCACATGCACTTGGAAGTAAGCTTTCTGATTATATAGGAACTCTCTATGACCTTTCAGTTTCATCATGTGAAGCAGTAACACCTTGGTGTATTGATTGACTCCAGTCTTTGCAGATGTAGATTATATTACTAAAATAACCTTCTAACTCTTGATAGATTTCCCATTCATAAGGCACATTCTAACTATGTAATATCTAAGCCTGACTGCATCATGTTCAAACCCTTGCCTTATATCTCTGTTTTACCATTTGATCTTTTTTTTTTTTTCTTTTTTTTCTATTTTTTTTTAACTTAAATGTTTGTAGGGGGGCACGGTGGCTTAGTGGTTAGCACGTTTGTCTCACACCTCCAGGGTTGGGGGTTCGATTCCCGCCTCCGCCGTGTGTGTGGAGTTTGCATGTTCTCCCCGTGCCTCAGGGGTTTCCTCCCCCAGTCTGAAGACATACATTGTAGGTTGATTGGCATCTCTAAATTGTTCGTAGTGTGTGATTGCGTGAGTGAATGAGAGTGTGTGTGCCCCCTGTGATGGGTTGGCATTCCGTCCAGGGTGTATCCTGCCTTGATGCCCAATGACGCCTGATATAGGCACAGGTTCCCCGTGACCTGAGAATAGATGGGATAAACGGTAGACAATGAATGAATGACTGAATGAATGAAGGTTTCGTATAATGGAATGTTATCACAGATCACAGGCATATACAGTGTGCAGTAAATAGTGAGATACTGGGTCTAAGGTGCAAGATACATGTATTGACATATTACAGTGCTGCCAGGAAATAAATAAAGTGTAAAGGTAAAAATAAGCATGCAGAGATGGGGTATGGGAAACCGAGTCAGGGTGCTGCATACAAATACACCAGTACACTATAACAAAAAACATTGACAGATAAAGTGATAGTTGTTTGTTGTGGTTTATTAATGTTGTTACTATGGAACCTGTCAAGGTGTGAGATATATTAGGCAGCATTTAAACAGTCAGTTCTCAAAGTGCCACGATCCTGCTCCCTACCATCGCCATGAGCACTTCCGGGTAGGCGGCCATCTTGGACAGAGCACTTCTGAAGGTCACCGCCATTTTGTATGGCTCAGCACTATCTAAAGACGTCATCAGCTTACTGTTATCGCCAGATGATGTCTAAAGTTAGCTTTGTGTCGGTGAGATTTTCCGGTTTGTGTTTCTCTGCATGTTTTTGAACTCTGTTTGTTCCAGTCTTCCTGCTCTAGCCTTGTTTTGATGCCCCATTTTTTAATCGCTTGGACAACTGGACTGTTTACCGTTCATGATGTTGGATTATTTTTAGGATTTGTTTGTCACGGATTATTTACCCTGCTCTCCCAGAGCCGCTATTTTCACCATGCAAGCAGTATTTCGCGAGTTCTGCTCGGAGTTTGTATTTTTGTGATGCCTGCCCGCACAATCTGTGTGTTTTTGCCTGACATAGACGTGATTATCTGTTTTCACACACAGCGTTTGAACGTTCAGTGTCTGTGGATTGTTTATCTGCCTGATAAATCATTAAAGACTGTTCAATTTTACCTCTGCCTCACAAAATCTTCCCAGCCATACTGAATGCTTTGTTCTTTAGGTGTTTCAGCTTTACCATCACCTACAGTCCCAGCTCAAAGAGCAGAAATCTTTATTTAAATGACTCTGAGGACTTGTCTTTAAATTACAATTATTAGATGAATAAACTGTAAAACACATCTCCGTGATTGTCATGAAATCTTGGTTTTAAAAATTTCAAGCATGAGGTTAATTATTTCGGTAATAAGTATACTAGTCTGAGATTTATACTGAGACTTCATTTGCTTCTTGAATACGCTGAAGCAAATCATCTTCCTCACTAGATGGTGTTGTGTCTAGTACAGCTTTAAGCTGTTTCTTTCTTTTATAATAATGCTTTGAGTTTTCCCGCTACTGTCTCTCTTTCTTTTCATGTTGCTTCTTAGTCAGCTCTTCAGTTTTCTTTATTTTGCCAGTTTGTTTTAATTTTTGATAAGATCTAGCCACGGGGATCACAGTCCAGTGACTTCTACAAGAGTGTAGGTAGGAGAACACAGGTAGACTACATCCTATGTAGAAGAGGCAATCTGAAAGAGATTAGTGACTGTAAAGTGGTAGTGGGAGAGACTGTAGCCAGACAGCATAGGATGGTGGTGTGTAGGATGACTTTGATGGTCTGTAAGAAGAAGAGGTCAAAGATAGAGATAGAGAAGAAAACCAAGTGGTGGAAGCTGAAAAAGGAGGAATGTTATGAGGAATTTAGACAGAAGTTGAGGCAGGCTCTGGTTGGTCAGGTAGTGCTGCCAGATGACTGGGAAACTACAGCAGAAGTGATCAGGGAGACAGGTGCTGTGTGTTTCATCTGGAAGGAGGAAAGAAGATAAGGAGACTTGGTGGTGGAATGAGGAAGTTCAGGATAGTATCCAGAGGAAGAGGCTAGCCAAGAAGAAGTGGGACATGGACAGGACTGAAGAGAATAGACAGGAATACAAGGAGTTACAGCGCAGAGTGAAGAAGGAGGTGTCTAAGGCCAAGCAGAAGGCATATGACGAGTTGAACACTAGGTTAGACACTAGACAAGGAGAGAAGGACTTGGAGGAGATGGAAGGAGTACTTTGAATAGCTGAGGAATGAGGAAAATGAGAGGGAAAAAAGAGTAGAAGGGGTGACAGAAAGTAGATAAGATTAGAAAGGATATAGAGATTGTGCCAACTCCACCTGTGTTCTGCTTCATGAAGATTTCAGACCTTCAGTGGGAAGAGGCCAACCAGCACCAGTCGGAATCCACTTCACCCCACTTAGCTGATTTTGTTATTCTGTAACTGTAGTGGATGTGTGGGTCATTGGCTACTCTCCCCTAGTCTGTCCTTCCCTCCGATTGGCATTTTAGCTTGTGGGAAAATATCAGGCCTAACAGGAATTTCGGCTGTTGTGGCAAAACGACGGTAGGTGAATGAGACATTGAAAATTACATTGATGTGCACATAGTGTAACACTTCTGTTTTTTCAGGTCTGTCCTTTCCAGGAGTTGTCTACACTTGTAAGAACTAGCCTTCCAGATATCTGATTAGGATTTCAGGGCAGTATCCTGCAGTGCTGCTGTGTGTGCTGTCTGTTTTATTTCTGTCTTTTTCTTCTATGTGCACTGCTTTGGTGTGGGATGTGTCGTGTTATGAGTGTGACATGATTGTATGTGTGTGTGTGAATGTGTGTGTGTGTGTGTGTGTGTCTGTGTGATTTGATCTTTGCTGATTTGGGTTTCTTGCTTGAATGATTGATTGATTTTTTTATTTTCCCATGTGTGTACTAGGAGCCGAAACTCCAGCGCAGGCCTCAAATTGTCCTTCCTGTCCAGTGGTGGTGCTTTTGTCACTGTGTCCTGTGTGGGATTGCATGATTTGGAATTTGCAGGTTATCAGAGTAAAACTGTTTACCTTCAAATTGCAGACATGCTCCAGATGTTAACTTCAGTACAGCTTCTTCCATTTCTCCACTGAAATATTCTCCTTTATAATCTTTTGATTTGTTTATATTAAAATGCAATTTATGGTCATTTATGCTAATAATGACACAAATTTGACACAAAATATTGCTTTCTTCCAGGTTTTTCCCGAATGCACAAATGAAGCCAACTATTTGAGGGAACTACTATAATGAATTTAGGTTCAAGTTCATATTTAAGAGCACTGATCAGATTTTTTCATGTTCACTTGGAGAAGAAGTCTGAGTTATGCTTTTGCTTATATCTCAGAGCTGAATGCAGGGAAAACGTCTCTATGAAGGGCATGAAGCCTTTATTATCGCTACACATACATTACAGCACAGTGGAATTCTTTTCTTCGCATATCCCAGCTGAGGAAGTTGGGGTCAGAGCGCAGGGGCAGCTATGATACAGCGCTCCTGGAGTAGAGAGGGTTAAGGGCCTTGCTCAATTGCCCAACAGTGGAGCTTGGTGGTACTGGGGCTTGAACCCTGATCCTCCGATCAACAACACAGAGCCTTAACCACGGTGTTAAAAACGTCAAAGAAAGAAACGCTCAGACTGTTTAAGTGGTGAAAATTTACTGAGCGCAACAGGAAATAAAGAAGAAAGTTGTCGTATTTGGTGTTATCTGTAGGCATCATTCATAAAGAAAAGGCATCAGCAGAAACAGATGTGGTGTTTACTGATTGTTTAATGAGTGTGTTATAGACTGTCTAGGTTTGGGGCATGTTTATCAGAACAGAACAGGAATAATATCCCGACCAAATCAAAGGATATCATGGTAATAGACAAAGACATCAACGAGGTCATAAACAAATATCACACAACCCAGGGCCGAGTGTACCAAGATATACTAAAATATATCAATGGATAATTTGGTCCAAATGGGACCTGTGCATGCTCTTAAGGAGCATCAAAAACAGTGTCACTGCTCACTGGGCCATTCCATGGTCCTACCCTCACATGACAGTCACCCTTTAAGGCTGATCATGCTAGAGGTCAGAGGGTCATTCTGTGCAGCAAGTAGCAAGACCTACTTCATCCTGGTGAGTGGAGATCCTACGTAAGTGTCATTAAATTTGGCATGTATGGATGCCTAAGACTACAAACACAGCATAAACCCTGTGTTTGTGTGTGAAGTTAATCAGTAATTAACTCATTCAGCTGGAAAGTTATTGTCGGCCATTTCCGAATCTCCTGGTTTGTGACCCTTGACCTTATGGACATGTAGCATGTGTAATATGTAATTAATAATAGAAATGTGTGGTGGTCTGGGAAAATCAGTAGGATGGTGCTGTCATAAATCTAGAAAAAGACATTATATAAAAAACAAAGAATGCTGTTTTTCCTCCTTTAACATCTACATATGAAATCTGTATGTTAATATAAAATAAATGTATTGAAAATGGTAGTGAGGGATTAGAAATGATTCACTTTGGTTTGTTTTGAACAGAAATGGGTTTAAGGGGTTCAGCACTTTTTAATAAAATATATTTTCACTCTGCAACAATTTAGATTGATTTTCTTTGCTTTTCTGATTACATTCAATGAGAATTTTCACTCTTTGTTCTCTGTAACATTTTTAATCCTTCATGGAAATGTTGTTTTGTTGTATTTATCTTGACCTCCTCCTGTAAAGATCATGTTGAGTACAAGAAAAAAATAATGATAACGCTGAAGATCTCATTCAAGACTAATTTTATTGCAGTGTAGCAATGAACATGAATCAGCTTGGGTTCAGCAGAATCAAAGCAAACCTTACAATATCAGCTCAGACATTTTCTACAGTTTTAAAACCAGTTTTCCCCCTAATGAACACACACACACACACACACACACACACCAAGTGGACTGTCATTTTTGCTACAAGAAGGTAATTATGCATCACTTCCTGTCTCCGCCTCTTCCCCTAGACACACTTGTGCTTTCTCCTAGAGTGATCTAAACACAGTTCAGATCTCATTTCCTTTTTAAATACAACTACATTTGAAATACAACTACTAGCTACAGCTAGATATACAGTATAACACACTTGTTGCTGCACAAAGCATTTGAACAGAATTACAGAGCAAGAATAAAAGAGCTAAAGTACTAAAAAAATAAATGTCATGCACTGGAAAATACAGTTAGAGTGACACAGACATTTTAGATGACAATTTGATCAAGTTTAAGATTTTGATTTTAAAACCTTGTGGCATATTGTAAGGATAATAACTGTAACACCGAGAACTCCGATTCTTGAAATGGAGAGCCAGAAGAACACACGCATGTTAGCAGTACAGCTCTCACCTACAGGGAGAAATACAATTATTGTTAGGAATCATTCAGTTCTGATTATTCAGAATGTCATGAAGTCTTATTTGTTGAAGTTTTTGATTTACTATTGTATTTACTAGTTTTTATTTACTATACTTTTCTTTTTGTACATTGGCTTCTGTTGTATTGTTCCATAAATCGTTATGGAACAAAGAATAATCCATAAATTGGCAAAAGTAAAGAATCATATTCAGACCTTAACTAACTTTATTTCTTAAAGCTCTTACTTATTTCATTGCTGCTGTTTAAATCTCCAAATGTAGTTCCATATGTAGGACAGTGTATCTTATCTTAATCTTTAGAAATAATAAGCAGCAAATAAACAGAAATGATAGTAAATATGAATAATGTGAATAATCACAGAAAACCTTTTCTGTGATTTTTATATAAAACTCCATCCAGTACTGTGATTACAATAACAGAGATTATATTGGAGACTGTTAAGGCAATTATCCAATAGTCTTTGACTGAAATGATGAAAATACACACAATGTATAAATGTACACCTTGTATAAATATTGGATGATTTATTAACAGGGAGAGGTTTTCACTAAGGAAGTTTTGTTATAGACAGTGAAAGGAAGACAAATTCCTGCCTGGTTTATTGGTGCAGTTTGAACCATTGGATGTAGATTCAGATGTAGGTCTGTGTGCTGTCTCTTTATCTTTACAAATCGTTGTACTTCCAGATGTAGAATGTTGTGTGTCTTTATCTTTACAAATAAATTAGAAAATCAGCAAATAAACAGAAATGATAGTAAATATGAATAATGTGAAATATTCAACATTTAATGCATATGTACACATAATTCTGGTTAAAGTGTTGATCTGGAATTAGCAGGTTATCAGAGTAAAACTGTTTACCTTCAAATTGCAGATGTGTTCCAGATGTGAACTTCACTACACTTCCTTCTGATTCTCCACAGAAATATTCTCCTACATCATCATCTTTTATTTCTTTAATATTGAGATCAAATTTATGGTCATTTACACTAATACTGAAGCGACTATCATTAAATCCCTCAGCAAATCTGTAGCGCAAATCATTCTGGTATGGTTTTGCAAAAAACTGAGGCAATTGTCCTGACCTCTGTCTGTACCAAACTTTCTCTTTATCTTTCTCTGTGACACTGCTAATGTTACACTCCATAGTTACATCTCCTCCACGCTTTACTGTTCTCACATGAAGCTCCTTGATGTCAGAAGAATTTACTGTAAAAAAGTGTTTAATATTTAATGATAATACAGTAATATTTCATATTTAATTAATTTAAGTTAAACTTTCCAGATGTTACTCACCAGCTGTGGAGAGAGAAAAAAGAGCAGAAAGAGCGACAAAGAGTGTGTTCATCGTTCCTGTTCAGATGAAGTGATAGCGAGGTAATGAACTTGTGTGTTCAGAAGAAAACCAGGTCCAGACTCACGCCTGATTGGATGTTTTGAAGCTGTGGACTGATCTGATTGGTCCATTAGCTGTAATGAGATGTGAAGCTCACAGTGAATTCTTGTCTATTCTGATGCTGTGATGAGTCACATGACTTTACAGATCTGATATACTGGAGCTCTATCAGTCCTGTGTGCTGGAACCTCTCTGATAGAAGAAGTTTAATGAAGTACTTGTAGGTAAAAATTCATTTTCTAAAGGAACTTAGCTTCTACTTTGCTAACAGTCAAACTAAAGAATGCTAATTTACTTTTAGAGTTTCTAGTTTAAGCTTCAGCTCCAATTTTTTACCTTCAATGACCTTAAATATTTATTTACTTTCATGGTTTTGTAGCTAAAAGTAAGTCACGGGCACCATCCCAGTGACAGGAAATCATTTAATAACACACTTCTGATACTTGTTACTGGTATTTTGTTTACTTTGAGTAGTTTATAATAAACACTAAATTTAGCATGAAACATTTCCCGGTCAGCCGAGCCCATAGGTTCTCAACATGTATGTTCACATGCGGCTTTATAACAACAAGACCAAAAAAAAAGGAAAAATAAGTGGAAAAAAACAAGACTTAATAAACCTTGTTCAGTCTCAGACACGTCTCAGAGATCAGTTATGTGTGTGAGTTGGGTAATGTTGAGGAACGGTCATACCACCAGAACTCACACACACTATGCTGACATTGATGACATTTCTACATGTTCCACAAAGTTTAAAGCACACAATTGTGTAGAATGTCTTTGTACGCTGTAACATTACAGTTTCCTTTCACTGGAACTAAGAGACACAAACACTGTTCCAGCATGACAATGCCCCTGTGCACAAAGCAGCTCCATGAAGACATGGTGTGTTAAGGTTAAGGTTGGAGTGGAAGAACTCGAGTGTCCTGCACAGAGTCCAGTCTTCAGTCTTTAACAGTGAACAGTGAATATAATGAATACATACATGTAATTGGTCATAATGTAAATAGACTGGACTCTGTTGAACTGAATGAACACACACTTGTTCATACATCCTCAAAACAAATACAAGACTTCATTATAAATACATGTTGGTGTATAACATGGCAACAAAATATATGACTATTAAAATAAAATGCTAAAACCTTCTCACTACTAACACATTTATAAGGTCACATTACATTTTTATTTCTGAGATTTTTTCTTCTTCCTCACTGAAACACTGTCTGTGGAGGTTCCAGAGCCCACAGGCTTCTCTGAGTAGCATGCAGATGTGGCCAAATACCTCTCGGGGAAGCAGAGGAGGAAGGGGGTATGTTTTATGGTCAACAACTTGTGGTGTGATCAGAGGAACGTACACTATATCAAATCCTTTTGCTCCCAATGTGTTTCTGCGTCATGTTCTGGTCAGTTTACTCTTTCATCAGGAACGTGTTTTTTCCCTTGTTCTCACTTATTAATCCTCTTTCCTCCAGCTGATATTTGCTCTTATAATTGTTGACGGTTACTGCTATGTTATATAATAAAAGCCCTCATTCTGACCTTTGACCTTTTCTAAACCGACTTTTTTTTGTCATTTAATGTGTCAGTGTCACAGAACTGTTCACAAGGTCATTTGGAGTTTCAGGGGAAACAAATAGTGAAGAGTAGAATACATTGTGCCGACCAAAACTATTCAGATTTACTCAGATCAGAGACGGTGGATTTACAGAGATGTTCACGCTGACCTAATGACACAAACCTCCACTTTTATTTACTGCAAAGCATAAAAACAGCAAAACACCAGTACAGAGACAAGCTAGAAACACAGTTCCACCCCATCAACACAACACACATGTTGCAGCGATTCAACATGACTGACTTTACAGGAAATAAACTCTCCTTTATGAACATCGCTGCCTCTCTAATAGGGTGAGTTTAAAACTTTTTATGCTTAAACAACCCCACCCCTGTGGAGAGAGGTCCTGTAGCAGATACTGCAGAGATTAGCACACTCTCTGTCTCTGTAGCAGATGTAACCCCATCCTTCTGATGGGTGACTTTCCGCAAAGCTGTGGGTCCAGTCAGCATCCCTGATTGTGTCCTCAAAGTATGCGCAGGCTAATTATCTGTCTGTAATCCTCACATGTTTCAAAATGTCCTCCATTGTGCCTGTACTAAAGAATTCTGTGGAAAACTGCTTGAATGACTGATGTCCTGTTGCTCTGACCACCATTGTCAGTAAATACTTTGAGAGGCTCATCACAGATATCTGCTCTGTGCTGCCTGCCTCATTCGACTCACAGTTTGATTATCGTTACTTCTGCTCCACTCACAATGCCATTACCTTCACCCTACAAACTGCTCTCTCTCTCACCTGGACAAAAAACATGTACAGGAACAGCACCACCCTCAACCACAGAGCTGTGCAGTTGAAGTTTCTCAATAATGAAAAGTATCTTTCAGCTTCACTTCTGTTCTAATCCCTAGCTTTATAAAAGCCTAACATCTCTTTCTGTCTTTTGTTTGTATCTCTCACTTTAAACCACAGAGCTGTTTCCACTAACACTGACACACACACTCTGGTGTGATGGACACTAGAGCACAAACATCTCAAACAGCAGCAGTGTGAGGCCATTAAAGTTTTTACCACATCAAAGGTGTGAAACTGCCGGACTCATAGACTAAATAATGAATTAAATAAATAATTGTAAACGTTTTATTCAGGTTAATCCTTAAATTTTCCATATCTACTCAAAGAACTAAGTTATAATTTAATCCCCACTCTTTCTCTGTTATCCAAGAAGTCCCTAAAGGACTTAATAACAGGCCTTACACAGTTAGAGCACAATCTCTATCACAGTCTGTATAAATAGTGCTCTTAATATACTACATGATATTTATTAGAGACATTTTTATGAATGAAGTCCAGCTTTTGTGTTCTAGCCTGAGATTCTAACATAAAGACATTTTAGACTTTTAATGTGACCCAAAATAAGCCAGTGTGAGCTGCTGGCTAAAACATTTAGCCTTAGAAACCACTATGCTATTTCTGTTAAACTATTTCTGTTAAAGGCAGACGGAGATCCTGAAGAAGGACTTCAGGAGCCTGGTGGAGCTGGTACGCACCACATCGCCCACGACGAGGATCATCGTGTCAGGACCATTTCCCACGTTCCAGCGAGGAATCGAGAGGTTCAGTAGACTATTTGCTTTTAATGAATGATTACAGTCATGGTGTCAAGATCAGAAATTACCTTTTGTTGATAACTGGAATCTTTTCTGGGAGCGTCCTAGGTTCTACCGTCCTGATGGCCTGCACCCAAGCAGAGTTGGAGCAGCAGTCCTCTCAGACAACATCTCCAGGACACTACGCACCATCTGACTGGTAAGCCATAACCCAGATTACAATTATGATAGCTACTGCTCAGCTCACCAGATTGATACGAGTGCACATATAGCTCATCTTATAGAGCTATTCTGTTCCCCGAATAGTGAGATCACAGAATTAATTCATTAATAGCCCTTGAAATAATCTAATCGTAGTTATACCTGAAAAACACCAAATAATTAAAGAAAAACAATTTCTAAAGTTTGGGCTTCTCAACATTAGGTCCCTTGCACAGAAAGCACTTATTGTTAATGAAATGATCTCAGATTATAGTTTTGATACACTCTGCCTTACTGAAACCTGGCTTAGGCCAAATGAATTCATTAGTCTGAATGAGTCCACTCCGTCAGGCTTTTGCTATAAGCATGAGCCCCGTCAGACTGGTCGTGGAGGTGGTGTTGCAACTATTTATAGCAACTCTCTTAACGTTACTCAGAAAACAGGACCCAGGTTTAACTCATTCGAAGTGCTTGTCCTTAATGTTACACTCACAGACATAAATAAAAAATCTCTACTATATCTTGCGCTGGCCACCGTATATAGACCCCCGGGGCCCTACGCTGATTTTCTTAAAGAGTTTGCACATTTACTCTCAGACCTACTGATTAATTATGACAAAGTGTTGATTGTAGGAGACTTTAACATTCATGTAGACGATTCCAATGATGCCTTAGGACTCGCATTTATGGATTTATTAAATTCTTTTGGGTTAAACAAAACATTACTAGACCAACTCATCGTTTTAACCATACACTAGATTTAGTTATATCACATGGAACAGATGTCACTGATATAGCTGTTGTAACGGCGCGCCGCCGGCGCCGGAAGAAGCCGGATCCATTCGCGGAACCGGCGAAAGAGAGAGAGTGAAAGAGGAAACAGTCAGAGAGTCGGCAACGGGGAAGCAGTAAATCCAAACGATAACACAGAACGGGTAATCCAAGAGAGTAATCCAGTCCGAAAGCAAAGTCCAATAACCAATCCAGAAACGAAAGCCAGTCCAGGTCATACACAAAAATCCAGCCAAAGTATCACGAAGATAGCGCTCAATACGTCCCATAAGAAAACAATATCTCGCGGCGAGCAGGAAGTGCGCACCCGTATTTGAGCCCGCCGAAACCGGAAGTGGCTCAAAACGCGGGCGACAGCTCCCTCTCGCGGTCGGATCTCAGGCGAGCTGTGACAGAGCCCCCCCCTCTAGGAACACCTCCGGGGGTTCTGCGCCGCGGCCGCCCCCTGCGCCGTGGGGCGGGCCTGGTGGGGTGGTCGCGGTGGAAGTCCTCACACAGCGAAGGATCCAAGATGTCCGAGGCGTCCACCCACGATCGCTCCTCGGGGCCGTATCCCTCCCAGTCCACGAGGTATTGGAGGCGTGACCGCAGCCGTCTGGAATCCAGCAGGGATCGCACCTGGTACGCCGGCGACCCCTCGATGTCCAGGGGCGGCGGTGGGTCCCCACCGGCCACCGACTCTCCTGCGGGGAAGTGTGCGCTGGCTTGAGAAGGGACGTGTGGAAGGTGGGGCAGATGCGATATGACGCCGGGAGTCGGAGTCGATACGCTACCGGATTCACCTGACGGGTGATCTCGAACGGGCCGATGAACTTGGGGCTGAGCTTCCGGCAGGGCAGCCTGAGGCGGAGGTTCCGGGTGGACAACCACACCATCTGCCCGACCTGGTAGGCTGGGTGTGGGCGACGATGTCGGTCGGCCTGGATCCTCTGCCTCCTCACTGCCCTCTGCAGCCGCACATGGGCCCGCTCCCAGACCTCCTGACTGCGTCGGTACCACTCCTCCACAGCCGGGACGCTGGAAGGTTCCCCTGACCACGGGAACAGTGGGGGCTGGTACCCCAGCACACACTGAAAAGGCGTTAGGCCTGTGGAGGAGTGCGTGAGGGAGTTCTGGGCGTACTCGGCCCAGGGCAGGAACTCGCTCCATCTTCGTTGCTCCCTGCTGCAGTAACTCCGCAGGAAGCGGCCTATCTCCTGGTTAAGGCGTTCTGCCTGCCCATTAGATTGGGGATGGTGGCTCGAGCTTAAGCTCACCCCGATGTCCAGTCGCGCGCACAGCGCTCTCCACACCCGAGAGGTGAATTGCGGACCTCGGTCCGACACAATGTCCTCTGGGAGCCCAAAGTTCCTAAACACATGGGCGAACATGGCGTCCGCCGTCTGCATGGCCGTGGGCAACCCTTTGAGGGGAACCAGCTTGCACCCTTTGGAGAAGCGGTCCACCACCACCATGATAGCCGTAAATCCCTCCGAGTCTGGCAGGTCCGTGAGGAAATCCACGGAGAGGTGCGACCAGGGACGCCGTGGAACCGGAAGGGGCTCCAGAAGTCCCTCGGGACGCTGACGACTCGTCCGTGCCTGGGCACAGGTGGCACATTGTCGGACGAAGTCCTCCACCTCAGGCCCCAAGGAGGGCCACCAGAATCGGCGGCTGACCAGCTGAGCAGATCGGCGGGCACCCGGGTGTCCCGAGCTGGGTGCCTCGTGCACCCACCGCATCACCTGGGTCCGGAACTGCGACGGGACGAAGAGTCGACGTGGGGGACAGTCAGCGGGAGGCGGTTCCTCGGCGTGGGCCCGTCGAATCTCGCCCAGTAGATCCCACCGGACCGGAGCCAGCAGAGCGGTGGCCGGAAGGATGAGCTCGGGTTGTCCGAGGTCGCCAGCCCCCTCGGACTGCCGAGACAGCGCGTCCGCCTTGCCGTTCTTGGACCCTGGGCGGTAGGACACGGTGAACTGGAACCGGGTGAAGAATAGGGCCCACCGGGCTTGTCTGGGGTTCAGGCGTTTGGCCCCGCGCAGATACTCCAGATTGCGGTGATCAGTCAGAACCTGGAACGGGTGGCGCGCTCCCTCCAGCCAGTGGCGCCACTCGTCCAGCGCTGCCTTGATGGCCAACAGCTCCCGGTTGCCCACATCGTAGTTGACCTCCGCGGCCGTGAGCTTCCGGGAGTAGAAGGCACAGGGGTGCACCTTCCCGGGGTCGCCGTGTCGCTGGGAGAGCACCGCTCCGAGCCCGCTGCTAGAAGCGTCCACCTCTACCACGAACGGCTTATCGGGGTCAGGGTGGCATAGAATGGGGGCCGTGGTGAAGCAGTCCTTGAGTCTTTGGAAGGCCACCCGAGCCTGGCCCGTCCAGTTCAGTTTCTTGGGTTTTCCCCTTAGGAGGGAGGTAAGCGGGGCAGCCACCGAACTGTAGCTCCGGATGAACCTTCGGTAGAAATTAGCGAACCCCAAAAACCGCTGTAATTCCTTAATGGTGGCTGGAGCAGGCCACTCTGCCACGGCCCGAACCTTGTTCGTGTCCATCTCCACTCCCCGCGGGGAGATTACATACCCCAGGAAGGTCACCGTGGTCCGGTGGAACTCGCATTTCTCCAGTTTTACGAATAGGTGAAAGCGCTGCAGCCTGGCGAGCACCTCCCGGACTTGGCCCACGTGTTCCTCCATGGAGGTGGAATACACCAGTATGTCGTCGATGTAGGCGATGACGCCCCTCCCCAGAAGGTCCCGAAACACCCCGTTAATAAGGGCCTGGAAGACCGCCGGAGCGTTGGTGAGACCAAAGGGCATCACGCAGTACTCGTAGTGCCCATGCGTTGTGTGGAACGCCGTCTTCCACTCGTCGCCCTTTCGGATACGAACCAGGTTGTAGGCGCTCCGAAGGTCGAGTTTAGTGAACACCCGGGCCCCCCGCAGCTGCTCCAGTGCCGCAGGTACTAGTGGCAAGGGGTAAGGGTACCTGACAGTGATGGCGTTCAGGCCCCGGTAGTCGATACACGGGCGGAGCCCCCCATCCTTCTTCTCAATGAAGAAGAACCCTGCGGCGGCCGGTGACGTAGATGGCCGGATGTGGCCCGCTGCCAAGGCCCCCTCGATATAGTCCTCCATAGCCTTGGACTCAGGGAGGGACAGCGGGTAAATCCGGCCCTTGGGGAGAGACGTATTGGGCAGCAGGTCAATGGCACAGTCCCACTCCTGATGCTCCGGCAGGTGTGACGCCCTCTCCTGACTAAACACTCCTTCAAAGTCTGTATAAGGCTGCGGAAGGCGTATGGGAGTCCCGGTGTCGGCTTTCTCGACGCTGCACATCCCACAGGACCTGGACACTGGGTTCCTCAGGCAGTTTCTCAGGCAGGCCGGCGACCAGCGCGTCAGTTCCCCCGTGCGCCAGGAGATCTGGGGGTCGTGGCGCCTTAGCCACGGGAACCCCAGAATGACAGGGTTCTCCGGGGAGGAGGTTATGTAGAAAGTCAGCCTCTCGTGGTGGAAGAGGCCCACCTGGAGACCCAGTGGCTCTGTCTGGCGTCGGAGGTAGCCCTCGCCAATCGGCTGACTGTCAATGGCCGTGATCCTCAAAGATGGTACACAGGGGGAGGTGGAGATGCCCAGTTCCTCCACCCACGCCCCGTCGACGAGGTTCACGGCTGCCCCGGAGTCAATTAACGCTGGAACGTGGACACAACGGTCAGCGAACAGCAGAGACACAGGAATGGTGAGACTCGTTAATAGTGAGCGGTCACCCACCTGGAAATCAGCGGCTCTCTCGGGACAGCGGGGACTTAGATGGCCAGTGGACCCGCAGTTGTAGCACCGCCTCGGGGGTCCCCGGGGTCGACGTTCCTCCTCCGCCAACCTGGATCTCCCCAGCTGCATGGGTTCTGGGTCCCTCTCGCCCCGCCCCGGGTAGTCCATTCTGACGCGGGGACGGGCGGAGGCCATGTCGGAGGCCCCGGTCCGGCGTTGGCGCCGCAGGTTGTCCAGGCGAATCGCTGTGGCCACAAACTGGGAAAGGGACGTGGCCTCCACGTGGCATGCGAGTTCCGTCTGAAGGGCGGGGTTCAAGCCGGCGCGGAACACGGCCCAGAGCGCTGCGTCGGTCCACTCCGACTGCGCCGCTAGGGTACGGAACCGGATAGCGTAATCGGCGGCGGACTCTGAACCCTGACGGATCTCCATCAGCTGGACCGATATGTCCTTGCCGCCCGCGGGATGTTCGAACACCTCCCGGATAGCTTCCTCGAAGTGAGCATAGGAAGCCCGTATCAGAGGGTCGGCGTCCCACACCGCCGAAGCCCATTCGAGGGCTTTCCCCGTAAGCAGGGACAGCAGGAACGCGCACTTAGTCCCATCTTCACTATACATCCCCGGTTGGTGAGAAAAAAAAACCCCACACTGGCGGAGAAACCCACGACAGCGATCGGCGGAGCCATCAAATTTATCCGGTAGTGCTAACCGGGGTGACTCACCGCGAGCGATAGGCGATTCCCGCGGCGCGGCAGCGGTCGCGCTGCTCAGCTGGGCCGTTAGCGCTTCCAGCTGAGCCTGAAAGGCGCGGATGAGCGAGTCCTGCCGCACGATGATTTCGCGCAGTTCCGCTGGATCCGTGGGTGGCGAGATATTCTGTAACGGCGCGCCGCCGGCGCCGGAAGAAGCCGGATCCATTCGCGGAACCGGCGAAAGAGAGAGAGTGAAAGAGGAAACAGTCAGAGAGTCGGCAACGGGGAAGCAGTAAATCCAAACGATA
Organism: Hemibagrus guttatus; assembly: GCA_033459395.1. Lineage (NCBI taxonomy): Eukaryota > Metazoa > Chordata > Actinopteri > Siluriformes > Bagridae > Hemibagrus > Hemibagrus guttatus. The sequence continues at coordinate 19,403,019 of JAUCMX010000019.1, forward strand.
ACACAGAACGGGTAATCCAAGAGAGTAATCCAGTCCGAAAGCAAAGTCCAATAACCAATCCAGAAACGAAAGCCAGTCCAGGTCATACACAAAAATCCAGCCAAAGTATCACGAAGATAGCGCTCAATACGTCCCATAAGAAAACAATATCTCGCGGCGAGCAGGAAGTGCGCACCCGTATTTGAGCCCGCCGAAACCGGAAGTGGCTCAAAACGCGGGCGACAGCTCCCTCTCGCGGTCGGATCTCAGGCGAGCTGTGACAGCTGTTCTACCTCAAAGTGATGATATCACAGACCATCACCTCTTAGTGTACACTCTACCTGTAGAACATATTACACACGTCTTCCCTCGTTATCGACTCGGTAGAACTATTATCCCGACCACTAAAGACAGATTCACAAGTAATCTACCGGATCTGTCTCAACTTCTCACCAGACCCCTAAATACAGATGACTTAGATGAATTAACTAACAGCATAGGCACTATTTTCACCAGCACACTAGACACTGTTGCTCCCATCCTATTAAAAAGGGTCAGAGATAAAACATCTGCACCATGGTACAATAGTCACACTCACGCCCTCAAGAGATCAACCCGTAACCTAGAGCGAAAATGGAGAAAAACTAAATTAGAAGTCTTTAGAATTGCGTATAAAGACAGTATGTCTAACTATAGACAGGCTCTAAAAGCTGCTAGGGCTGAGCATTTGAGCAAACTTATAGAAATAAACCAAAACAATCCCAGATTCTTATTTAGTACAGTGGCTAGATTGACAAAACATCAGATATCTGAAGAGAGTACTCCATCACAGCTTAATAGTGAGGACTTTATGAACTTTTTCACCGACAAAATCGATAGTATCAGGAACAAAATAATGGATGTTCAACCTTTGACAGCATCCGGTGATCTAGTCCAGCCTAAAGCTCCACATTCAAAGCTACAATGCTTTACAGGTATAGGGAAGGAAGAGCTGTATAAACTTATCACCACGGCTAATTCAACAACATGTTTGTTAGATCCAATTCCAACTAGATTACTGAAAGAAGTGATACACACAGCTGGAAAACCTCTCCTCAACATTATCAATTCCTCGTTATGTTTAGGTCACGTCCCTAAACCTTTCAAGCTGGCAGTTATTAAGCCTCTTCTTAAGAAACCTAAACTAGACCCTAATGACTTATTAAATTACAGACCGATTTCAAACCTTCCCTTTATATCTAAAATATTAGAAAAGGTTGTGTCTACTCAATTATGCTCCTTCTTACAGGAAAACAATATCCTTGAAGAATTTCAGTCAGGTTTCAGGCCCCATCATAGCACAGAAACTGCACTAGTTAAGATCACAAATGACTTGTTTTTAGCTTCGGACCAAGGCTGCATCTCAATATTAGTCTTACTTGATCTTAGTGCTGCATTCGACACTTTAGATCATAACATTCTCGTAGACCGCTTACAAAATCACATAGGTATTCAGGGACAGGCATTAAAATGGTTCAGATCCTACCTGTCTGATCAATACCATTTTGTAGATTTAAATGGAGAAATGTCCAGTGTAATGCCAGTGGAATATGGGGTCCCACAAGGTTCAGTTTTAGGACCTCTGCTTTTCTCAATATACATGCTTCCTTTAGGCAACATCATTAGAAGGCATGGGATTAGTTTCCATTGTTACGCTGACGATACACAGTTATATATCTCATCAAAACCAGATGAAATATCTAAACTGTCTAGATTAACAGAGTGTGTTAAAGATTTTAAAGACTGGATGACTGATAATTTTCTATTACTAAATCCTGATAAGACGGAGATATTACTGATTGGTCCAAAAACCAGTACACAGAAGCTCTCAAAATTCAACCTGTACTTAGAAGGATGTTCTATTACTACTAGCTCTACAGTGAAAGACCTGGGCATAATATTAGACAGCAGTTTGTCCTTTGAAAAACATATTTCCGACATTACAAAAATAGCCTTCTTCCACCTCAGAAATATTGCCAAGCTTAGGAACATTTTATCTGTATCTGATGCAGAAAAGCTAGTTCATGCATTCATGACCTCCAGACTGGACTATTGTAATGCGTTACTAGGTGGTCGTCCTGCATCTTCAATAAACAAGCTACAGTTAGTCCAGAATGCAGCTGCTAGAGTCCTTACCAGGTCAAGAAAGTATGACCATATAACCCCAATATTATCATCCCTGCACTGGCTACCTGTTAAGTTTAGAATTGATTATAAACTAGCACTTCTTACATACAAGACCCTAAATGGTTCAGCTCCCACGTATCTAGCCAGTCTTCTAACACATTACAATCCATCACGCTCCTTAAGATCTCGAAACTCCGGACTTCTGGTAGTTCCCAGAATATCAAAGTCTACAAAAGGGGGTAGAGCTTTTTCGTATTTAGCTCCTAAACTTTGGAACAGTCTTCCTGACAGTGTTCGGGGCTCAGACACAGTCTCCCAGTTCAAACGTAGACTAAAGACATATCTCTTTAGCCAGGCATACACCTAATAAATCCCATAACCTTGTACTCCAATACATCCGATTAAATGCACATCATCATCTAGTGCCTCCTAATATTATGAATAGCAGCTACGCTAATCCCTTTCCATTTGTTTCCCTTCTTCTACCCACCCCCAAGTCACACAGAGATTGTGCCAGCTCCGGTGGCATCCAGAGATGGACCAGCTCCAGCCGGGTTCTGCTTTCTGGGGACTGGAGTAATCAAAGCAGCACTGCCAACCCTATGTGGACATTTTACACATAACACATGCTGTATCTGCATCACACAACTAATGCAGAAAGGACATTGTTCATATCACACTCTCCGTGTGTCACCCAGATGAGGATGGGTTCCCTTTTGAGTCTGGTTCCTCTCAAGGTTTCTTCCTAATACCATCTGAGGGAGTTTTTCCTTGCCACAGTCGCCTGAGTCACCTCAGGCTCGCTCACTAGGGAAAATTTTGTCTAACATCTAGGACTGTTTGTTTGTATGTTTATTGTTTCTTATGTTCTGTAAAGCTGCTTTGAGACAATGCTCTTTGTTAAAAGTGCTATACAAATAAAATTGAATTGAATTGAATTGAAACTCATGCATGGTGTGAGAGAGTTGCTGCAGTCAGTAACACTTCTACAAATGTGTTAAGACCTTACTCAGACTTGACCTGGACACTTCTGTCCACTCTCATGAGTGTTTCTAGCCTTGTTTGGGGTCTGAGCTCATAATCCCAGGTTTGCTTTCACACAGAGGAATTAATTGTGAGCCATTGTTATGACACCAGATGCTACATTTAAGGTATAATAGTTTGGACTTGTGTGGTTGACATCGACAAAACAATGGAAGAGAGAGTGAGAAAGAGGTCAATTTTATCATACACAAACAAAAGAAAAGAAAAAGGAAGAAGTTGTAAATAATGATGATGAGGAAAAATACAAAATGATAAATATTTACAATATTTACAAAGAACGGCACAAACAGAACAAAACTTCAGTTTAACTTCAGTTTACTATATCACATGAGGTCTATCTGTTCACTTTTCGATGTTGTAGTGTTTTTTATGGGAAAAGAAAGAGAGAGACACAGAGGTATAACGTGTGCAGTCTTTCCTCTTTTTTCTCTGACTTCCCAGTCTTCACTGATACAACACAACAGCGCATGCGCGCTATGAAAATACCGTAATACATGTAACACAGTTGCACCAATATACCACACTCCTCTCTCCTTAGACGGAAACCTAACATAAACCAAACTTAATGTGGTCTAGCCCAAGCACATGCATTACTTTAAAGTGATCAACAAATTTAACTTACGTTTTCTTGAACAGTACTTATCTACTACTCAAACCTAAAGATTAAGTCTTTGTGGTGCTTTACGTTGCCTTTGTGGATAGCGCCGTTCAGGTTGAGCTTCCTGAATTTGATCAGGTTGACCTTCTGGGTCAGATGTTACAGCTCTCTGCATTCCACCAACTGGCAAGCAATCAAACATGTCTTCAGTAATCCCTTCACGCTGCTGATCTGAAGATCTTGATGGTAGCATGTGATCGACGTGCACTTTAACTTTTCGATGGCCTACTTGCACACAGTAAGTCAGGGGTCCGGTACACTGCAGAATAGTGCCAGGTATCCAAAGCTTCTTGGGATGTCTGAAGTCTCGTACTAACACCCTCTCCCCCAAACCGAATGTCCGGAGAGACTTTGATTTCTTATCATGCGCTTTCTGCTGTTGGATCTGGTGCTTGGATACAACATCTGACACATTAGGCTTAATCAATGAAAGACGAGTGTGTGGTTGCCGTTTCAGGAACAACTCTGCTGGTGTGCGCTCCATGACAGTGTGTGGTATATTCCTGTATGTGAACAGGAAACGGGCTAGCTGCTGATTGGGAGATGTTGACTGAGACTGCAGTCGAATCCATGCCTTCTTAAAGGTTTGAACAGCCCTTTCAGCTGCACCATTTGAAGCCGGATGGTATGGCGGTGATAGGACATGCCGAACACCATTCTCCTTAAGGAATTTCTCAAACTCAGGCGCTGTAAATTGAGGACCATTGTCAGAAACCAGAACTTTCGGCAGGCCATATGATGCAAACAAATTCCTGAGAAGGTTAGCAGTCTTTTCCGCGGTTGTCAACTTTGTGGGCAGGACTTCAATCCATTTTGAATGGACGTCTATCACCACCAGGAAATGCTGCTTGTTGACCTCCGCATAATCAACATGAATTCTCTCCCATGGTGCTGTGGCCCATGACCACGTGTGAATTTCTCCCAGAACTGGTATTGTATCCCCTGTATATGATGAGAGATGAATTGCAGCTTCAGGAGCTCTTTGTATACGGATTCTGGAATTAGAGAGACAGATGCGCCAGTGTCAATCTGCATGGTTACTATCTTCCCTGAGAGTTCCAGTTGCAGAAATAGTCCATCTTTCTGTCCTTGTGCAGTGTAAACTGTAAAAAGTTCAAATGCATCAACAGGAGCACTTAATTCGTCAGCCGTAGCTGTCACTAACCATTACCTGCTTGTTTACTGCTTTTGCAGACCTTTTTCAAATGGCCTGTTTTACCACATGCATGACATACTGCAGTGCGGAAATGGCATTTATGTGGCTGATGACCCTCTCTGCCACAATGATGACATGCAATTTTTCGTCTGGCCGAAGAGCTCTGTGCCGAACTGCTCGATGCAGAGAAAGTTGAATGCGAAGATCCTTTCTGTGGTTTGTTCATCTGTCTTCCCCGTGAAAAGCTGGCAACCTTGTGAACACCAGCACTGGAATGGTCAGCATGCTCTGTCAGCTCCTTTGTATCCTTGTATGCCAGTTCAAGGCCAAGAGCAATTTCACAGGCTTGTTTGAAAGTCAAATTCTTCTCCGATAAGAGACGCTTGCGGTAAGCTTCACCTGACATACCACAGACAAACTGATCCCTCAGTGCATCATTGAGGAACTGGCCAAACTCGCATGTGCTAGCAAGTCTTTTCAGGTCAACAATATAGTCTGTTAACATTTCATCTTCTTTCTGGTATCGTCTGTGAAATCTGAAGCGCTCAGCGATCAATATTGGCTTTGGCTTAAAATGCAGCAACAACGTTTCAGTCATTTCTTTAAATGTTAATTCTGTCACTTTCCTTGGTTGACTCAAATTTTTCAGTAGTCCATACTCTGTGGGACCGAAGACACTTAGGAACACGTCAGCTTTCTTTTCTGCTGCCATCTCATTTGCTGCAAGCCATCTTTCAAATCTTTCTGAGTAAGTTTCAAAATCTTCTTTCTTACTTTCAAATTCAGGAACTTTGCCAATCATTGCCATGTTGCTGTCACTTTAATTTCCGTTTATCACCTCCATGCAATTCTGATTTTTTTTTTTTTTCTTCTCACTTCAGTTTATTTTCTTTCATATCTGTTTTGTTGAACATGTGATCTCTCCATGGAGTACTAACAATGGCCATTAGATATCAGTCTTCCGTTTTTTTTTCTAGAGCTGCCGACTGATTAGTTTCCTCTATCACGCAGTGCGATCGGCTTGAAACTTTCGATTTCCAGTTGCTTCAATAACCGGCAAACTGTTACTCTAGTATTGCAAATTCACTTGCACTTTTACTTTCCTGCACTGTGGAATCCAAGTCCTCGTCGCCAATGTAGTGTTTTTTATGGGAAAAAAAAGAGAGAGACACGGAGGTATAACGTGTGCAGTTTTTACTGTCTTTTTTCTCTGACTTCCCAGTCTTCACTGATACAACACAACAGCGCATGCACGCCATGAAAATACCGTAATACATGTAACACAGTTGCACCAATATACCACAGACGTTTTACCATAAAACCAGTCACCATCAGAAAAATAATGAAAATAAGGATGCAATGGGAATGGCAAATGTTGATAGAACAAATCAGGGACAAATAGAGATTAACACAACTGCAAAAGCTTTGGTTGAGTAATGAGAACGAGATGACAAAAAGAAAGAGTTAGCCAAAAGTAATAAAGCAGAGAGTAGAGACGGCTAGCGCATGTTTTCTCACGCGTCAGAGAGAGGTTTATTGTGTGGCTTTCATCAAACAGGTTTTGACAGCTCTGCCAACCAATCAGAATCGTCCATGTCACAATGTCCCGCCCCTTAATCCTATGAGGATGTTGGAAGTTTAAATTTCATGACGGATTCAAGGGTCACGTCTGGTATGTATTGATAAAAACACAGAAGTTTATCTCCTGAAGTTCCTGAAGTTTCAATGGTTTCAAATTCCCCAAATTACCCACCGGCGCATGTCAATCAAGCGCACACACACACACACACACACACACACACACACACACACACACACACACACACACACAACCATATGGATAATGTTTCTATTGATGAAACAGAAAAGGTAAGAGTGGCTTCCTGTGGATGTTTATCTCATTAAGGCTGCAAGGTCACGTTTGGTGTGTATTGATAAAAACACAGAAGTTTATCTCATGAAAAGGGATATCTAATAATGACCCCTGTGACCCCCATCCCCTCCCGTCACGACCCCATCCCCTCCCGTCATGACCCCATCCCCTCTCGTCACGACCCCATCCCCTCCAGTCACGACCCCATCCCCTCCCATCACGACCCCATCCCCTCCCGTCACGACCCCATCCCCTCTCATCACAACCCCCATCCCCTATCGTCACAACCCCCATCCCCTCCCATCACGACCCCATCCCCTCCCATCATGAGACACACACACACACACACACACACACACACACACACACACACACACAAAACCTTTCCCAGTCACTGGGATCAAAAGTTACGGGCTCAGTAGCGCAGCTCTGGTGGATGTGTCCCCGTCCAGATAACCTGAAAAGCACAACTTCTGCTGATTCTACGTTGAAATAAAAACCGGCTGTACAGCCATTTGATAATGACCAGTATTTTATATTTTCATGATCTAAAATGTTCACGAATCTAGCAAAAGTATATTTTGCTTTTTTCGATGCATCAGGGCAAGAGGCCATAGCTGCGGTCAAAGAATCTACGATATTCTTCACGTAAATAGATGAAGTTTTTATAGGGAAAAATTTTGTGTGTGTGTGTACACACAAAATGGGGGTCGTGACGGGAGGGGATGGGGGTCGTGACGGGAGGGGATGGGGTCGTGACAGGAGGGGAAGGACTAACCATGGTCCTGAGTCTGTGTCACAAGTAGTGTGGTGAGTGAGAGGGTGTGGCTTTCTGAAGGCAGCAGTTTTAGCATGAGACAATTAGATGCATTGAAAAGTAAATTAGTACAAATAGAAAAAGACAATGACAGGAAGACGAGAAAACATAGAATAATGCTAAATTAGACAGATTTTAATATGTGGAAATCAGAGGCAGAAAAAAGAAAAAAAATTGAGATAATCACAATCTAATCCAAATCTATTATCTGCACAAAATATACACAGAATGTACAGAATATAGCCCAAAGCTCAAAAAATGTCCGGTGTTTTAAATCTTTTTCAGATGATCCTGTCCTGGATGGACCACCTCCTCGACCACTCTCAAAGGCAGCTGCATCACATTCACAACCACCACTTCCACCACCAGCCTACGGCCCACCAGCCCTAGATGCACAGTGACTCTACCCAGATCTGCCTACACAAGCGGGTCACCTATTGCAGGGGTGCCCACTATGTCGATAGCATTCGACCGGTTGTTTGCAAAAGAAGTATGGGTAGATTGCATGTAATTAAAAAAAAATGAGATAGCCAATCATCCATCCTTACTACAGTATGGGATTTGCCACTTGATTGACATACACAGCAGCCAGTCTGAGATCTCATTTTTACTAACATATGGGTCACTACGTGCACGCTATTGCAAATACTCCAGTGAGCTAATTCCCTAGCTAGCCTTATCCTTTAAGAAAGGATATAAAAATTAGTGGGAGAGCTGGACCAAGTAAGAAACTCACCACTTCCATCCGGAATGGGAGAAAGACTTTTTTTCCACAATGTCATATTCAAAGTGCATTTGTCTGATCTGTCAATCTACCATCACTATGAAATGTGGAGCGGCACTTTAGGACTGTTCATAAAAACTATGACACTGATTTCTATTCGAAAGCAAGCTAAGTAAAAGAAAGGTGAAGGAACTGAAATCACAGTTGTCAGGACAGCAGTCATTTTTCTCACACCTGACCTCAAAAGCGAAGGCAGCCACCGAAGCATCCTTCCAGGTGAGTCACTCCCTCATTAAGCACAAGAAGTCCTTCCAAGATGGAGAGATGTTAAACGAGGCATTAGTTGAAGCAGCTGACTCGTTGTTTCAGGACTTTAAAAACAAAGCGGAAATATTTTCTTCAGTCAAAGCTCTCCAGCTATCAAGAAGTACAGTTACATGCCGCTGTGAAGTCATGGCTGAGGATTTGACACAGCAGCTTTGGAAGGACATCGTGGACTGTGAGTGTTTCTCATTGCAACTGGACGAGTCTAGAGTACAGACATAAATGATACAGCCCAGTTGTGCATTTTTATTCGGATGGTGTTTACAGAAATGCAAATGAGGAGCTGTTGACAATACTGCCCATGAAAGAGCACAAGTGGGTAGAGGACACTTTTCAGTCTTTCAAAAACTTTCTTGAGAAAACCCAGCTCCCAGTGTGTAAATTGGTGTCAATCACCATGGATGGTGAACCCGCAATGATTGGCCGCATAAATGGTTTTATTGCCAAGTGCAGGGAGGATAATGCTTTCCCAGACTTCCTTAATTACCCCTGCATAATACACCAACAAGCATTATGCTCAAAAATGCTAAAAATGAAAGAGATAATAGATGTGGCAACGAAGATTGCCTATTCTATTCAAGCTAGATCTCTTCAAAGACAACTGTTCCATGCACATCTGGAGAAGGCTGACTGCAGGCACTCTGAGTTGTTGCTACACAATGATGTGAGATGGTTTAGTATGGGGAAATTCCTGCAGAGAATCCGAGAGCTTTGTCCGGAGATAAAGAAGTTTCTCCTTGTTGATAAACATGCAGAATACAAACAACTAAATGATGATCAGTGGCTACTAGACTTGGCATTTTCAACTTATCTGAAAAACAATAATAATAATAATAATAATAATAATAATAATAATAATAATAATAATAATAATAATAATAATAATAATAATAATGTTTTATTTATTTAGCGCCTTTCAGGAACCCAAGGACGCTTTACACCAAGTTGCTATATAAAATGAATACATATAAGTATATAGTCAGTATACAACATGTAATCAACCAGATGGAACAGACAAAGAAGGTTAATCTACAGTAAACTTACAAAAACAAACATAGTACTGGAAAATTGAGACCGACAATCAATTAACAAAACATAAAGTGAATAAGTGAGTTTTGAGGGCAGTTTTAAAGGTCTGAATAGAAGTGACATCACGAAGGTCTTGTGGTAGTCTGTTCCAGAGCTTAGAAGCTGATATGCTGAAAGCCCTACCACCCACACTAGATAGACAGAACTTGGGTACTGCGAGCAAGTTTTCAGAGCTCGATCTCAGAATACGGACTGGGACATAGGGGGTAATCATTTCGCAGAGATAGGAAGGTGCTAAACCATGATGAGCCTTGAACACTAGAGTAAGAATCTTAAACTGGATGCGGTAACTAACAGAGAGCCAATGTAGTTGCTGTAAGACAGGGGTGATGTGAGCTGATTTTTTGGTAAAAGTGAGGACCCGAGCAGCTGAATTCTGAATGAACTGCAAGCGATTTATGACTTTTTTGGGTAGACCATAAAGCAAGGAGTTACAATAATCAAGACATGAAGTTATGAAAGCGTGAACAACAGTTTCTGCATCTTTGAGATTTAGTGAGGGTCTTAGACGGACAATGTTGCAAAGATGGAAAAAACAGGACTTGACAAGCTGATTGATGTGGGGTTCAAAACATAGCCTAGAGTCGAACAACACACCAAGGTTTCGTATAGTGGAAGAGGGTTGAACCAGAACACCGTCAATGTTAATAGAAAAGTCATGTTGGATGAGATCAAGGGATTTAGGGGCTACTAGCAGGATTTCAGTTTTTTCCATATTCAACATTAACATTAGTTTTGAGCCATCCATTTTTGTCATGTAAGCAAGATGTTAAGGAAGGGGGAGGAAAAACAGAGGTAGGTTGTAAAGTAAAATAAATTTGTGTGTCGTCAGCATAACTATGAAAATTGAAGCCATGGCGCCAGATGATCTGACCTAGGGGAAGTGTGTAGATTAAGAATAAAAGTGGACCAAGGACAGATCCTTGAGGCACTCCACGGGAGAAGGTGACAGAATGAGAATTGAATTTGTCAATGCTAATGAACTGTTGCCTGTCTGTGAGATATGAGTTTAGCCATTGTAAAGCCGTTTCTGAAATGACGATTGCGGACAAATGTGACAAAAGTACAGAGTGGCAGACGGTATCAAATGCTGAACTCAGGTCCAAAAGGACCGGAAGGCTGAGGGCACCAGAATCAGAGGCGAGGAGGTGGTCATTCACCACTTTGAGAAGAGCAGTCTCTGTACTGTGGAGGGGGCGAAAACCAGACTGAAATGGTTCCTGCAGATTATTTTTGTCAAAGTGAGTCTGCAGTTGTGTGGCAACCGCTTTTTCTAGGACTTTAGACAAAAAAGAAAAATTGGAAATTGGTCTAAAGTTACTCAGTACTGTGTCATCATGGCCAGGTTTTTTAAGTATAGGGGTGATCATGGCTATTTTCAGTCCAGGTGGTACATAACCAGTTATAATAGAACTATTTATCATGTGAGTGATAGGTATAATGAGGGAAGAGAGGAGCTTTTGAGTAGATGTGTTGGTAATGGATCTAACTGGCAGGTGGAGGAGTTAGAGCTCATCTGTTCGACCACAGATGTATTGGTGAGAGTAAAGTTAGAAATTGAGTAGAGTATCTAGAAAGTAGAAGTTTCTGAAGGAGTAGAAAAAGAAAAGGATTGATAGATATTGTCAATTTTGTGTGTAAAAAATGTCTTTTTCACAAAGGTCAAAATTTTCACAAAGGTCAGAAGAACCATTAAGAATTGGAGATGGTGGTTTAACAAGTTTGTTGATCTCAGAAAAAAGGGTCCTGGGTTTACACTTTGCTCTGTTTATGATATTAGACAAGTAAGTAGCACGTGCAGTGTTAAGGGCTTTTTTATATTGTGATATGAATTCAGCGTAGAGGATAGCATGAACAGGAAGACGGGTCTTCTTATAGAGACGTTCAAGACGCCTAGCCTTTGCTTTCATTAATCTGAGCTCTGGGGGGAAGAATAAGCTGAGGGGACAGTTCTGGTCTTTAATGGGGCCAGAGCTTCCAAGACATTAGATGTAGCTTCATTATATGATGAGAGAACCTCACCAGGACAACAGAGATTAACAGAGAGTGGCAGGGAGGAAGCAGCAATAGCAGTAGAGAAGTTGTCAGCGTTTATGTTTTTCAGGTCTCGATAAGATATTGAAGATTTGATTTTAGATTTGGCAAGGGGGAATGAGAAGCTAGTCAATAAGTTTATGGTCAGATATGCCAACTTCAAGACCCTGGACACAAACATTATTAATTCCAACAGAGCAGATTAAGTCAAGGGTATGAGAATGGCAGTGTGTAGGAAAATCAATGTGTTGTGTTAAATCAAAACAGTCCAATACAGTCAAAAAATCCTTAGCAGGAGTACAGTCAGAATCCACATGAATATTGAAATCACCAAGCATAATAATATTAATAAATGAGCTTAATTCAGATCTGCAAGGAAAAGACAATACCATGGTAAATATGATTAGCTCAGTTAATGCTTTCAAACTAAAAATGCAACATCTGGCCTCAAAGCTGCAGCGCCATGATTTGGGCAACTTCCATAACTGAGCTGGAGCTGGAGCTGGAGACGCAACAGATGACGTGTGTGCAACTTGACATTACCCAAACGTGAGGAAATGTGCTACCACCTTGACTGCATTATTCGGCTCTACTTTCTACCATTCTACCATAACTGTTGATTATTTGGACATCTGCTTGAGGCTGGCTACCAGCAGCTACTGTCTGGACTATGCGACCCTGGCTGATTCCATTCAGTTCAAGTAATCAGAGTAAGGTAAGGACCTACAATGTCCAGAGATTTATTGTGCCATATAGGTTCATGCATTTATCAGAATCAGAAATCAGAATCAGAAAGAGTTTTATTGCTAAATATGTTTGCGCATACAAGAAATTTGTTTTAGTCTCACAAGCTCCAGTGCACAGAGACAACAACAATACAAACAACAACAACAAAAAAAAATAGGATGAGAAATAAAAACACATGTATTTAAATAGGAAAATAAAGTAAGAATAGAATAGAATAGAATGAGTTGAGATGTAGGGATGTGGGGGTGGTAACAAATAAATATGAGGTTATTGCACATTTTTCTATTGCCCAATGTTGGGAACATTCAACTGTTCAAAAGGTAGATTGCTGCTCTGTAGCGCCGGCCAGATGGAAAAAGTTCAAAAAGGAGATGGCTTGGATGTGAGGGGTCCAGAGTGATTTTCAGAGCCCTTTTCCTCACTCTGGATGTATACAGTTCTTGAAGGCTGGGCAGAGGAGCACCAATAATCTTTTCAGCAGTCCAAACCGTTCTCTGTAGTCTTCTGATGTCTGATTTTGTAGCTGATCCAAACCAAACAGTTATAGAAGTGCACAGAACAGATGACGCCTGAGTAGAACTGTGTTAGCAGCTCCTGTGGCAGGTTGAACTTCCTCAGCTGCCGAAGGAAGTACAATCTTTGTTGGGCCTTTTGACAGTGGAGTCTATGTGAGTGTCCCACTTCAGGTCCTGAGAGATGGTGGTCCCAGGAACCTGAATGACTCCACTGTTGGTACAGTGCTGTTCATGATGGTGAGTGGGGGGAGAGCAGGGGTGTTCCTCCTGAAGTCCACTATCATCTCCACTGTTCTGAGTGTGGTGAGCCCCAGGTTGTTAACACTACACCAGGCAGCCAGCTGCTCAACCTCTTGTCTGTAAGCAGACTCATGACTGTCCTGGATGAGGCCGATGACTGTAGTGTCGTCCGCAAACTTCAAGAGCTTGACAGATGGATCAGTAGAGGTGCAGTCATTGGTGTAAAGGGAGAAGAGCAGTGGGGAGAGGACACAACTCTGGGGGGCACAGGGGTGGTGGTGCGGCTGTATGACGTGAATTTCCCCAGTTTCACTAGCTGCTGCCTATCTGTCACAAAGCTGGTGATCCACTGACAGATAGAACTAGGAACAGAGAGCTGGGTTAGTTTGGTTTGCAGGAGTGTTGGGATGATGGTGTTGAAGGCTGAACTGAAGTCTAGGAACAAGAGCCTCACATAAGTCCCTGATTTGTCCAGATGCTGTAGGATGAAGTGCAGTCCCATTTTGACTGCATCATCCACGGACCTGTTTGTTCGATAAGCAAACTGCAGGGGGTCCAGTAAGGGTCCAGTGATGTTCTTCAGATAAGCCAACACCAGTCTTTCAAACAACTTCATGACCACAGACGTTAATGCAACAGGTCTGTAGTCATTAAGTCCTGTTATCTTGGATTTCTTTGGGATGGGGATGATGATGGAACGTTTGAAGCAGGCAAGTGCAGTGCCGTCAAAACAGGCCTGTAGGTCCTGCTCTGTGTCGCTGGTCCATCTCTTTACAGTCCTTACTACAGGTATAGCAGATTTACGTCTTGGCCTGTATGCTGGGAGAAGATGAACCAGGCAGTGGTCAGAGAGTCCTAAAGCTGCTCTGGGGCAGAGCGATATGCACCCTTTATTGTGGTGTAGCAGTGGTCCAAAATATTTTTGAATTTTGGCAGTTCATGTGAGAGGTTTGCTTTATTAAAGTCCCCGAGAATAATGATAACAGAGTCCAGGTGTTGTTGCTCTGTGTGTGATCTGATCAGCCAGGTGTTGTAGAGCCGAGCTCATGTGCGCTTGCGGTGGAATGTAAACACTCACGAGAATGAATGATGTAAACTCCCGCAGCAAGTAGAACGGTTTACAGTTGATGAAGAACGCTTCCAAATCGGGACAGCACATCTTCTTCAACACTGTAACATCTGTACACCACCTTTCGTTGATGTAGAAGCATGTCCCACTGCCACACAATTTCCCAGCTGATTCTGCGACCCGATCTGTTCTGAACAGCTGGAAGTCCAGCAGATTAAGCGCATTGTCCAGAATGGCGTCGTTCAGCCAGGATTTAGTAAAACACAGCAGCAGAGTTCATTCATTCATTCATTCATTCATTCATTCATTCATTGTCTACCGCTTATCCGATCTACACTCGGTTCACGGGGAGCCTGCGTCTCAGGTGTTATTGGGCATCAAGGCAGGATACACCCTGGACGGAGTGTCAACTCATCGTAGGGCACAGACACACTCTCATTCACTCACGCAATCACACACTATGGACAATTTAGAGATGCCAATCAACCTACCATGCATGTCTTTGGACTGGTGGAGGAAACCGGAGTACCCGGAGGAAACCCCCAAGGCACGGGGAGAACATGCAAACTCCACACACACGGCGGAGGCGGGAAACGAACCCCCAACGCTGGAGGTGTGAGGCAAACGTGCTAACCACTAAGCCACCATGCCCCCCACCAGCAGCAGAGTTATTTATCCTTATTTATCCGGGAGAGCAGAAGAAGTTTGTCCATTTTGTTGGATAGAGAGCGGAGATTCGCCAGATGGATGCTAGGCAGCACAATTCTAAAGCCGCACTTGCTGTCTTTTGTTTGTATCTCTCACTTTAAACCACAGAGCTGTTTCCACTAACACTGACACACACACTCTCTGGTGTGATAGACACTAGAGCACAAACATCTCAAACAGCAGCAGCATGAGGCCGTTAAAGTTTTTATCACATCAAAGTTGTGATACTGCCAGTCTCATAGACTAAATATTTAATTAATGAATAATATGTTTATTCTTCTTCTTCTTCTTTCGGCTTCTCCCTTCAGGGGTCGCCACAGCGAATCATCTCTCTCCACCTATCCCTATCTTCTGCATCCTCAACACTTGCACCCACTAGCTTCATATCCTCATTAATTACATCCATATACCTCCTCTTTGGCCTTCCTCTTTGCCTCCTGCCTGGCAGCTTCATGTCCAACATTCTCCTACCAATATACTCACTCTCCCTCATCTGAACATGTCCAAACCATCTTAATCTGTCCTCCCTAACTTTGTCCCCCAAACGTCCAACATGAGCTGTCCCTCTGATGTACTCGTTCCTAATCCTGTCCAACCTTGTCACTCCCAAAGAGAACCTCAACATCTTCAGCTCTGCTACCTCTAGCTCTGACTCCTGTCTCTTCCTCAGTGACACTGTCTCTAAACCATACAGCATGGCCGGTCTCACCACTGTCCTGTACACCTTCCCCTTGATTCTCGCTGATATTTTCTGATCACACAGAACTCCCGACACCTTTCTCCACCCATTCCAACCTGCCTGCACTCGCTTCTTTACCTCTTTCCCACACTCTCCATTACTCTGGACTGTTGACCCCAAGTACTTAAACTCCTGTACCTTCTTCACCTCTTCACCCTGTAACCTTACTGTTCCACTTCCCTCCCTTTCATTCACACACATGTACTCAGTCTTACTACGACTGACTTTCATTCCTCTTCTCTCCAGCGCAAACCTCCACCTCTCCAGGTTTTCCTCCACCTGCTCCCTGCTCTCACTACAGATCACAATGTCATCTGCAAACATCATTGTCCAAGGAGACTCCTGTCTGACCTCCTCTGACAACTGGTCCATCACTATAGCAAACAGGAAGGGGCTCAGAGCCGATCCCTGATGCAGTCCCACCTCCACTTTGAACTCCTCTGTCTGACCTACAGCACACCTCACCACTGTCCTGCTCCTCTCATACATGTCCTGCACCACTCTGACATACTTCTCCGCTACTCCTGACTTCCTCATACAGTACCACAGCTCTTCTCTTGGCACCCTGTCATACGCTTTCTCCAAGTCTACAAACACACAGTGCAACTCCCTCTGACCATCCCTATACTTCTCCATCAAAATTCTCAGAGCAAAAATTGCATCTGTTGTGCTCTTTCTGGGCATGAAGCCATACTGCTGCTCACAAATTTCCACTACCTTCCTTAACCTAGCTTCCACTACTCTTTCCCATACCTTCATTGTATGGCTCATCAACTTTATCCCCCTATAGTTACTGCAACTCTGCACGTCACCCTTATTCTTAAAGATCGGCACTAACACACTACTTCTCCATTCCTCAGGCATCTTCTCACTCTCTAAAACCCTGTTGAACAACCTAGTTAAAAATTCCACTGCTGCCTCTCCCAAACACTTCCAGACCTCCACCGGGATGTCATCAGGACCAACTGCCTTCCCACTTTTCATCCTCTTCAAAGCCTTCCTGACTTCATCCTTTCTAATCTTATCTACTTTCTGTTCCACAGAGTTCACCCCTTCTACTCTTTTTTCCCTCTCATTTTCCTCATTCATCAGCTCCTCAAAGTATTCCTTCCATCTCCTCTGTACACTCTCCTCACTTGTGAGCACCCTTCCATCTCTATCCTTAATAACTCTAACTTGCTGCACATCCTTCCCATCTCGATCCCTCTGCCTAGCTAACCTGTAAAAGTCCTTCTCTCCTTCTCTAGTGTCTAACCTAGTGTACAACTCGTCATATGCCTTCTGCTTGGCCGTAGACACCTCCCTCTTCACTCTGTGCTGTAACTCCTTGTATTCCTGTCTATTCTCTTCAGTCCTGTCCATGTCCCACTTCTTCTTGGCTAACCTCTTCCTCTGGATACTATCCTGAACGTCCTCATTCCACCACCAAGTCTCCTTATCTTCTTTCCTCCTTCCAGATGACACACCCAGCACCTTTCTCCCTGTCTCCCTGATCACTTCTGCTGTAGTTTCCCAGTCATCTGGCAGCACTACCTGACCACCCAGAGGCTGGCTCAACTTCTGTCTAAATTCCTCACAACATTCCTCCTTTTTCAGCTTCCACCACTTGGTTTTCTCCTCTATCTCTGACCTCTTCTTCTTACAGACCATCAGAGTCATCCTACACACCACCATCCTATGCTGTCTGGCTACACTCTCTCCCACTACCACTTTACAGTCACTAATCTCTTTCAGATTGCCTCTTCTACATAGGATGTAGTCTACCTGTGTGCTCCTACCTCCACTCTTGTAAGTCACTCTATGCTCCTCCCTCTTCTGAAAATAAGTGTTAACCACACCCATGTCCATCCTCTTAGCAAAGTCCACTACCATCTGTCCTTCAAGGTTCCTTTCCTTAACTCCAAACTTGCCCATCACCTCCTCATCACCTGTGTTCCCCTCACCAACATGTCCATTAAAATCCGCTCCTATCACCACTCTCTCACCCGTGGGAATACTCTCCATCACCTCATCTAATTCACTCCAGAATCTCTCTTTCTCCTCCAACTCACAACCTACCTGTGGGGCATAACCACTAACAACATTCAACATCACCCCTTCAATCTCTAACTTCAGACTCATCACCCTGTCTGACACTCTCTTCACCTCCAGAACATTCCTCACAAACTCCTCCTTCAGGACCACACCTACCCCATTTCTCTTACTATCCACACCATAATAAAACAGCTTGAATCCTGCTCCTATACTACGAGCCTTGCTACCCTTCCACCTGGTCTCCTGTACACACAGTATATCCACCTTCCTTCTCTCCATCACATCAGCCAGCTCTCTACCTTTCCCTGTCATAGTACCAACATTCAGAGTTCCTATTCTCAGTCCTACACTCTTACCTTTCCTCTTCTCTCTCTGTCTGTGCACTCTCCTCCCTCCTCTACTTCTTCCACCAACAGTAGCCCAATTTCCACCGGCGCCCTGTAGGTCAACGGCGCCGATGGCGGTCGTTGTTAACCCGGGCCTCGACCGATCCGGTATGAAATTTGTACTGACGATTCGCATGGTTAAATTTGGCAATGTTTTACGCCGGATGCCCTTCCTGACGCAACCCTCTCTATTTATCCGGGCTTGGGACCGGCACAGAAGTCACTGGACTGTGACCCCCATGGCTAGATTAATGAATAATATGTTTATTATTAATATAATTTGAATGTGTTTTATCTTGGTTAATCATTAAATTATTCATATTTCCCTAAACACATTTATACTTTAATACCCACTCTATCTCTGTTATCCAAGAAATCCCTAAAAGACTTCATAACAGGCCTTAAACAGTTTCAGCACAATCTGAATAAATAGTGCTCTTAATATACTACATGATATTTATTAGAGACATTTTTATGAATGAAATCCAGCTTTTGCGTTCTAGCCAAATTTTCCAACATAAAAAATTTTTAGACTGTTAACATGACCCAAAATAAATCAGTGTGAGCTGCTGGCTAAAACACTGAGCCTCTGTAACTCTGAAACCACAATGCTATTTTTGTTAAACGGAAACTACTGCATGATGTGAGAGTGCTGTTGCAGCTAATAACACTTCTACAAATGTGTTAAGACCATGGACAATTCTGTCCACTCTCATGAGTGTTTCTAGCCTTGTTTGTGTCCTGGACTCAAACCCAGGTTTGCTTCCACACTGAGGAATAAATTCTGAGCCATTGTTATGACTCTAGATGCCAGATGATTTAAGATATAATAGTTTGGACATGTGTGGTTGACGACAACAAAACAGTGAGAAAGATGTAAATTTTATCATACACAAAGAAAAGAAAAGAAAAGAAAAGAAAAGAAAAGAAAAGAAAAGAAAAGAAAAGAAAAGAAAAGAAAAGAAAAGAAAAGAAAAGAAAAGAAAAGAAAAGAAAAGAAAAGAAAAGAAAAGATGCAAATAATGATATGGAAATATATAAAAAGATAAATATTCACAATATTTACAAAGAATGGCACAAACAAAACAAAACTTCAGTTTAGCTTGGGTATAAACCCTCTAACCAAACAAAAGGGAAAAAAGTTTAAGCATTAACCATTAATACAGCCTACCTCGCTATTCTGATTATCCAGAAGAAAAACCTACCAGAGATGGCACTTACTCCTAACCCAGTGTGCAATACAATAAACAACTCAACATGTGTACAAAGTATATCATGTGATGTCTATCTGTCTGCTTTTCGCCGGCATCCCATGAAACCAGTCACCATCAGAAAAAGAATGAAAATAAGGATGCAATGGAAATGACAAATGTTGATAGAGCAAAACAGGGACAAATAGAGATTAACACAACTGCAAAAGGTTTGGGTGAGTAACGAGAACGATGACAAAAAGAAAGAGTTAACCAAAAGTAATAAAGCAGTGAGTAGAGACAGCTGGAGCATGTTCTCTCCTGCATGAGGTCATTACAATAAAATTTCTCCAGTCATAGCAATGTGTGGTTTTATATTTTTTACTAAGGCATTCTATCTCCTCCACCCTTCTCAAGGTGGAGTCCCACCAATCTTGAGTAGAGTGTATTTCTGGTGCTGCCTCTTCTTGAAGTTCACATCCAGCTACTTGGTGTTGCTGACATTCAGAGAGATCATGTTTATTTAAGAAATTATGGTACTTAAAAATGGGTAAATGCATTTCTGAAAGTTGGTAAAAACATGTTATTATTATCTATTTATTATTAGTGTTGAACATTAAAAATACACTTTGAATATTGATACTTGCCATTTCACTGGTTTTACTTAAAGGGAATGTCTTATCAATGGATAAAAAGGTAGGATTGCTAATGGTGGAATCTTTTACATAACAGTGATTCCTTCAATAACTTCCTGACCAGTGCTGTAATGGTTACTTTCTGTTTTACTTCCTGTTATGTGTCATTGGCCACCAGATTAAGAAATACCCCGTGGAGCCAGAACAGGAAGTATCATGACAAATTATAGTGTAGTGAACAGATGGCTTCCACAGACGATGCAGTCCACCAGGATTTGGTGGAGGCAAACCTCAGACCACTGTTATCAAGATGACCAGGAATCAGTTATCTGGAGAATGCTGAACACAAAACAGCTTCCACACTTCACCAAACATACTGAACTCTTACTGACCAGCCCCACATTCAGAAAAAAACACCTCTCCCTTCCTAACGTTCACTCACTACTTACTTACAAGGCTCTAAATGGCTTAGGTCCCATGTAGCTAACCAGTCTTCTAATGTGCTTCAATCCATCACGCTCTTTGAGATCAAAAACCCTGGACCTCTAGTAGTTCCCAGAATAACAAAGCCCACTAAAAGTTGTAGAGCAGTTTTGTATTTAGCTCCTAAACTTTAGATTAGCCTTCCTGACAGTGGTTGGGGCTCAGACACACACAGTTTAAACCCAGTTTAAAGGTAGATTAAAGCCATATCTCTTTAACCAGGCATACACATAATACATCCCATAACCTTGTGCTCCAGTACATCTGAACAAATGCACATTATCATCCAGTGCTTGCTAATATTAATAATAGCAACTATGCTAATTCCTCTCCACTTGCTTGTCTTTTTCTACCCATCCTGAGGCATATAGAGATTGTGCCAGCTCTAGCTGTGTTCTGCTTCATGAAGATTTCAGACCTTCAGTGGGAAGAGGCCAACCCTGCAAGGATCCTGATGCATCTAGAGATGTACCATTAGCTGATTTTTTCTTCTGTAACTGTAGTGGATGTGTGGGCCATTGGCTACTTTCCCCTAGTCTGTCCTTCCCTCCGATTGGCATTTTAGCTTGTGGAAAAATACCAGGCCTCTGGGAGAGAACAACAGGAATTTCGGCTGTTGTGGCAAAATGACGGTAGGTGAACGAGCCATTGAAAATTACATTGATGTGCACACAGTATAAAACCGTCTGTCCTTTCCAGGAGTTGTCTACACTTGTAAGAACTAGCCTTCCAGATATCTGATTAGGATTGCAGGGCAGTATCCTTCTGTCTTTTTCTGCTATGTGCACTGCTTTGGTGTGGGTTGTGTCGGGTTATGTTAACCTCCTAATTAATTTACACATAACATTCTACACATGCTGTATCTGCATCACACAACTAATGCAGAAAGGAAATTGTAAATATCACACTCTCTGGTGTCACCCTGATGAGGATGGGTTCCCTTTTGAGTCTGGTTCCTCTCAAGGTTTCTAACTAATACCATCTCAGGGAGTTTTTCCTTGCCACAGTCGGCTGAGTGACCTCAGGCTTGCTCACTAGGGAAAATTTTGTCTAACATCTAGGACTGTTTGTTTGTATGTTTATTGTTTCTTATGTTCTGTAAAGCTGCTTTGAGACAATTCTCTTTGTTAAAGGCGCTATACAAATAAAATTGAATTGAATTGAATTATGTGTGTGACATGATTGTGTGTGTGTGTGTGTGTGTGATTTGATTTTTGTTGATTTGTGCTTCTTGCTTGCATGATTGATTGTTTTATTGTCTAGGAATTGAGGTGCAGGCCTCAAATTGTCCTTCCTGTCCAGTGGTGGTGCTTTTGTCACTGTGTCCTGTGTGGGATTGCATGATTTGGAATTTGCAGGTTATCAGAGTAAAACTGTTTACCTTCAAATTGCAGATGTGCTCCAGATGTTAACTTCAGTACAGCTTCTTCCATTTCTCAACTGAAATATTCTCCTTCATAATCTTCTTCTGATTTGTTTATATTGAGAAGAAATTTATGGTCATTTATGCTAATAATGAAGCAACTATCTTCAAATGACCAAAAAAGTTTGACAAAAAATAATGCTTTTTTTTCCAGGTTTTTCCCGAATGCACAAATGAAGCCAACTATTTGAGGGAACTACTACAATGAATTTAAGTTCAAGTTCATATTTAAGAACACTGATCAGATTTTTTCATGTTCACTTGGAGAAGAAGTCTGAGTTATGCTTTTGCTTATACCTCAGAGCTGAATGGAGGGAAAACGGTGTCAAAGAAACGCTCAGACTGTTTAAGTGGTGAAAAGTTTACTGAGCGCAACAGGAAATAAAGAAGAAAGTTGTCATATTTGGTGTTATTTCTAGGCATCATTCATAAAGAAAAGGCATCAGCAGAAACAAGTGTAGTGTTTAATATAAGTAGTTAATATATCAATTAATTAATGTAAGTAATGTATCCAGCAAGTAACAAGACTTACTTCATCGTGGTGTGTGGAGATCCTACATAAGTGTTATTAAATTTGGCATGTATGGATGCCTAAGACTACAAACACAGCATAAAGCCCTAATAGAATAAATAAGAGGCAGAGACATTACCATGCACATTGTTCAATAACCATTAGATATTTTAGATTTCTTAGACGTGGCATGTGTGTGAAGTTAATCAGTTAAAACATCTTTCGAAGTAACACGTCGTATTTGACGGTTTTACCCTGAACTCTAGCACAAATCAAACACATGCTGAAAAGCAATTTAGCTGTTTTAGTGTCATTGGGAATAAAAAATTGTTAGTTGACGTTCTTACTCATCCTTCTTTGTGCAGCATGTGAGATACCATGTAAAATGATGGACAGGAAATGGCAGGACAGAGCAGGGGAGCACAATATGGCTCTGAGGACAGGGAATCAGTCCTGGGAAATCAGTCAGGGAAGGAGAAGATAAGTTGGGTGTCAACTGCATAGCAGTGGTATGAAAACCCATGTGAGGACATAACTTTGCCAAGAGAGTGAGTATAGATGGAGAAAAGGAGAGGGCCAAGTACTGAGCCTTGTGGGACACCAGTAGAGAGTCTGCATGGAGCAGATGTCAATCCCTTCTATGTTACCTGATATGAGCGACCATCCAGGTAGGAAGCCCGTGCTGTTCCACAAATTCCAAGACTCCTGAGGGTGGACAAGAGAGTCTTGTGGTTTACTGTGTCAAATGCTGCAGACAGGTCAAGGAGGATGAGGGCCGATGACAGTTTGGCTGATCTAGCAGCATGTAGTTGCTCAGTGATTACCAAAAGGGCAGTCTCTGTGGAATGTGCTGCTTTGAAGCCAGACTGGTTGGGATGACTCTGAATTTCTTAAAGGCAGTTGGTACATGACCAGTTGTTAAGGATCCATTGATGACTGTGGTGATGAAGGGCAGAAGGTCAGTTGAGATGGTCTGGAGCATAGTTGAAGGAATTGGATCCAGTGGGCAGGTGGTAGGATTGCAGGACCGAATAATTTGCAAAACCTCTTCTGCTGCTATGGTTGAGAGATGCGTCAAAGAAGGAGTAACGGAGTGCTGACTGTGTTATGTAGATGAAGTTGGGGCAGAAGTGAAGGTCTGGCGGATCTTCTCAATCTTCTCTGTGTAAAAAGTGGCAAAATCTTTGGTGGTCAGGGAGGATGTAGCAGGTGGAGCTGGGGGGTTGAGTAGTGATGAGAAGAGCTTTTGGGGATCTTGCGCAGAAGTTTCAAGCTTTTCCTTGTAGAAGGAGGTCTTGGCAGAAGTCACGTCTAAAGAGAATTTGGACAAAAGTGTATGATAAGAGATGAGATCTGTGTCTAGTCGAGATTTCTTCCACTTCCTCTCTGCTGATCATAGTTCTCTCCGATTGTTGCGAAGCACGTCAAAGAGCAGAAGAAGTCTTCCTGCATTTAGTGAACAAAGGGCAGAGAAGGTCCATGGTTTAGGAAAGAAAGGAGAGAAAAGTGTCTGTAGCTGAGTCCAGGGGAAGGGAGGAAAATGAGTCATGGCCAAAAAGAGATGAAAGAGTGCAGGAAGCTACAGAGTAAGGGCAGATAGAGTGGAGGTTACGGGGTGTGAGAGAGATGCTGGGAGTTACATTTAGGCAGGACAGGTAGAGTGATAGTGAAGGATACCAGGTGATGATCAGAGATATGAAGTGGAGTAGCAGTCATGCCTGTAGCTGGGGAAGGATGAGTGCAGACTAGATCCAGGGTGTTTCCTCCCTTGTGTTTGGCAGGGCAACTGTTGAAAGACAAGGCGAATGAATTCAGAAGAGCCAGAAGACCAGAAGACTGAAGCTTGTCAGATGGGAGGTTGAAATGTCCAAGAACCATCAGAGGGGTGGTGTCAGAAGGGAAGACACTGAGGAGTGTGTCCATTTCTTCCATGAAGTCTCCTAGGGGACCAGGAGGGAGGTAATGCATACATAAATGATATTACCAAAGGTTTTGGGACATCTGCCTTTACATGCACATGAATGTAATATGGAGTTGACCCACCCTTTGCAGCTATAACAGCATCAACTGTTTTGGAAGGCTTTTCACAAGGTTTAGAAGAGTGTTTATGGGAATTTTTGACCATTCCTCTAGAAGCGCATTTGTGAGGTCAGGCACTGATGTTGGACGAGAAGGCCTGGCTCACAGTCTGAGCTCTAATTGAAAGGTGTTCTGTGTGGTTGAGGTCAGGACTCTGTGCAGGCCAGTCAAGTTCCTCCACACCAAACTCACTCATCCATGTCTTTATGGACCTTGATTTGTGCACTGGTGTGCAGTCGAATGGGCTCATACAAAGTTGGGAGCATGAAATTATCTAAAATGTCTTGGTGTGCTCAGGCATTAAGAGTTCCTTTCACTGGAACTAAGGGGCTAAGCCCAACCCCTGAATTCAATCCCAATACTTTTGGCAATATAGTGTACCTTGTACCCTGAGAGGTGGTGGGATCAGTCAAGAAGTTCTAGAATATCAAAGGGATAAAAGCTTTGACGAAAGATGGTGCATGTCCATTTTTGGCTTTGTAGGTAAGAATCAGTGTTTTGAATCTTATGTTTGCAGCTACCAGAAGCCAGTGGAGGGAATGCTGCAATGGGGTGGTGTGTGAGAACTTTGGAAGGTTGAAAACAAGTCACGTTGCTGCATTTTGGATCATTCGCAGAGGATGAATTGCACTCAGAGGTAGACCTTCCAGCAGAGGATTTCAATAGACAAGTCTTGAATTGACAAGCAAATAAACAAGCACCTGGGCAGCCTGTGTGGATATTAATGGCTGCATCTTTCTGAGGTTGTAAACGAAGAACCGATATAAGCTTGTCAAATTAGCAACGTGCGAGGAACAGTTGCTTATTCATGATTACCCAAGGTTACATGGACTGGTCAAAGGGGATATCAGCGAGTTGTCCCAGGAAACTGCGCAAGGTTGCTGTATAACAGCTGCTTGCAGGCTACTGTAATTCCTACAAATTCTACTGTAATTCCCACAATGTCCTTTTGTCAAATTAGATGACCCTTCCCTTCCTACTTCTGTCCACTTAAACCTACACTCAGAACCACCCAATGCTGGCCAGGCCAATTGGATTCTACGCTGCAGGACAGTATTGATTTACATGGACTAGGACATGTTTTGGTCCGCATTCGATGATTTACTCAGAATTATTCATTCTTTCTCCAGGAAAGTGTTTTATTTTTCTTCTACACTCTTGTTAATCATCTTCACTCTAGCTGATATTTGTTGTTTTTATTGTTGATTCTATATTATAATTATAACTGCACATTCATTAAAAAGAAAACATCATTTTGACCTCTGACCTTTTCTAATACACTGTGTTTTTAGCACTTTATATGTCAGTGGCTTGTTGGGTTCAACCTGAGCAGTATACATTCTAAAGTCAGGCGTAAGTGTAAGACGTTGTTTTATAAAGAACTCTCATTCTGCTGTGAACTTCCTGGTCACTGCAAAACTCATTACACAAATCAACTTAGATTAAGACACTAACATTCACTGTGTTGAAGTGATGAACTGTATTAATTCTGGATTTTAATGTATTCTCTATGTACTCATTACTGAAGTTTCTCAATAATATCTGAGCTTCAACTTCTGTTCTAATGTTTTCATCACTGGCTTTACAAAGGTCTAACATCATTCTCTGTCTTTTGTTTCTATCTCTCACCTTAAACCACAGAGCTGTTTCCATTAACACTAACACACTCTCTGGTGTGATGGAAACGAGAGCACAAACATCTCAAGCTAACAGCAGCATGAGGCCAGTAAGGTGTTTACCACATCAATGGTGCTGAAACTGCTGGACTCATAGACTGCAGCAGCACTTTGTCTAAACATTTTGCATAAATACTTTTGAATAAGTTTTATCCAGGTTCATCATTAAATGATTCATATCTCCTAAAAGGTGTGAGTTTATACTTTAATACCAACTCTTTCTCTGTTTCCCTAAGTGCTTTAGGGTGGATAACAGGCCTTTCACAGATAGAGCACAGTCTCTGGCACAGTCTGAATAAATAGGGCTCTTAATATCCTACATGACATTTATTCTAGACATTTTTATTACGGAAATCCAGCTTTTGTGTTCTAGTCAGAGATTCTCATATAAAGACATTTTATACTGTTAACATGCACCAAAAGAAGTCAGTGTGAGCTGCTGGCTAAAACACTCTGAAACTCAGAAACCACAATGCTATTTCTGTTAATCTGAAACCAATGCATGGTGTGAGAGAGCTGCTACAGCCAGTAACCATTCTCAGACTTGGCCTGAATGCTTCAGTCCATTCTCATGAGTGTTTCTAGGCTTATTTAGGGCCTTGGCTCATAATCCCAGGTTTGCTTTCACACAGTGGAATTAATTCTAAACCATAGATAATTTCTGCAAATCCATATATCACATATATGTATGGAGTAAGGACTCAAAGAGCTTTCCTATGCTAATTGGCATCCTATGCTAATATTATTCACTCTTAAAATTTAGCTGCAAGCTCTGTCTTCTTCCCTCCACATGCTTTAATGCAAAGTACCAAATTCCTTAACAACAGGTTTCTATTCAAACTCTAGGTAAAAATCTTTATAACACTGTTATCATCTGTTATGACTGTTATTATCTCCGATCATCACCTGGTATCCTTCACTATCACTCTCCCTATCCTACCTAAACATAACTCCCAGCACCTCTCTCTCACCCGACGAAACCTCCACTCTATCTCTCCTTCCTCTGTAGCTTCAAGCACTCTATAATCTCTTCCTGACCATGACGCTTTTTCCTTCCTTCCTCTGGACTCAGCTACTGACACTTTGCTCTCCTCGCTTTCCTCAACCATGGACCTTCTCTGCCCTTTGACCACTATATGCAAGAAGAATTCTTCTACTGCTCCTTGGCTGTCAGACGTGCTTCGCAACAATTGGAGAGAACTACAATCAGCAGAGAGGAAGTGGAAGAAATCTAAACTTGACACAGATCTCATCTCTTTTCGTACACTCCTGTCCAAATTCTCCTTGGACGTGACTTCTGCCAAGACCTCCTTCTACAAGGAAAAGCTTGAAACTTCTGCACAAGATCCCCAAAAGCTCCACAACATCTTCTCGTCACTACTCAACCCTCCGGCTCCAGCTTCTCCATCCTCCCTGACCATCGAAGATTTCGCCACTTTTTACACAGAGAAGATTGAGAGGATCTGCCAGACCTTCACGCCTCTCCCAACTTCATCTACATCACACAGTCAGCACTCTGCTACTCCTCTACTGACACAGCTCTCAACTGTAGCAGCAGAAGTAGTTTTGCAAATTACTCTGTCCTGCAATCCTACCACCTGCCCACTGGATCCAATCCCTTCAGCTATGCTGCAGACCATCTCACCTGACTTCCTACCCTTCATCACCACAGTCATCAATGGATCCTTAACATCTGGTCATGTTCCAACTGTCTTTAAGAAAGCCAGGGTCATCCCCATCCTGAAGAAACCTGCTCTGGATCCCTCAGACATCAGCAACTACAGACCGGTATCACTTCTCTCATTCCTTTCAAAAATTCTCGAACGTGTTGTTTGTAATCAGCTGTCTGACTATCTCATGCAGAATAACCTCCATGACCCCAACCAGTCTGGCTTCAAAGCAGCACATTCCACAGAGACTGCCCTTTTGGCAGTCACTGAGAAACTACATGCTGCTAGATCAGTCAAACTGTCATCAGTCCTCATCCTCCTTGACCTGTCTGCTGCATTTGACACAGTAAACCACAAGACTTTCTTGTCCACCCTCAGGAGTCTTGGAATTTGTGGAACAGCATGGGAATGGTTTGCTTCCTACCTGGATGGTCGCTCATATCAGGTAACTTAGAAGGGATTGACATCTACTCCACGCAGACTCTCTACTGGTTTCCCACAAGGCTCAGTACTTGGTCCTCTCCTTTTCTCCCTCTATACTCACTCTCTTGGCAAAGTTATATCCTCACATGGATTTTCATACACCCAACTTATCTTCTTCTTCCCTCCCTCAGATACCATGGTTTCTGCTCGGATCTCAGCGTGTCTAGCGGACATTTCATCTTGGATGACTGCTCATCAGCTGAAACTCAATCCCAGCAAAACTGAGCTGCTGGTCATCCCAGGTGATCCATCCCCAGCCCAAGATCTTGCAATATCTCTGAACAACTCCATGATTTCCCCTTCAGCCACTGCTCGCAACCTTGGGGTAACCATGGACAATCAACTATCCTTTTCCTCCCATGTCACTAATGTGACACACTCATGTCGGTTTCTTCTGTACAAAATCAGGAGGATTCGGCCATTTCTATCCACACAGGCTACTCAGGTGCTTGTTCAGTCTCTGGTCATTTCGAGATTGGACTACTGCAACTCTCTTCTGGCAGGTCTACCTCTGAATGCAATTCGCCCACTGCAAATGATCCAAAATGCAGCTGCGTGACTTGTTTTCAACCTGCCTAAGTTCTCCCACACCACCCCACTGCTGCTTTCCCTCCACTGGCTTCCGGTAGCTGCACGTATCAGATTCAAAACACTAATGCTTGCCTACAAAGCCAAGAATGGACCAGCTCCATCTTACCTCAAAGCTCTCTTTACTCCTCGCACTGCACCTCGCTCCCTCAGATCCACTAGCACTGCTCGACTGGTCCCACCATCTCTCAGGGAAAAAGGTAGGTATACATCTAGACTCTTCTCTGTTCTGGCACCGAGGTGGTGGAACGAACTTCCCCTAGGTATCCGTACGACCGAGTCTCTGACCGTCTTCAAACGGCAACTGAAGACTTACCTCTTCCTGAAGTACTTAAACTAGCTCTTATTCTTCCATGTTTATGTATTATGTTGCAAAGTTTATAAAAAAAAAAAAAAAAAAAATCCAACTCAGTTTAGGCTAATGGTATCCCAAGTATGTGTCCTATTGAACCAGTGTTAATGTATTCATTGACTGAGAACTAAAGCACTTTTGTACGTCGCTCTGGATAAGACCGTCTGCCAAATGCCAGAAATGTAAATGTAAGATAGAGAAGAAAACCAAGTGGTGGAAGCTGAAAAAGGAGGAATGTTGTGAGTAATTTAGACAGAAGTTGAGGAAGGCTCTGGGTGGTCAGGTAGTGCTGCCAGATGACTGGGAAACTACAGCAGAAGTGATCAGGGAGACAGAGAGAAAGGTGCTGGGTGTGTCATCTGGAAGGTGGCAAGAAGATATGGAGACTTGGTGGTGGAATGAGGAAGTTCAGGATAGTATCCAGAGGAAGAGGTTAGCCAAGAAGAAGTGGGACATGGACAGGACTGAAGAGAATAGACAGGAATACAAGGAGTTACAGCGCAGAATGAAGAGGGAGGTGTCTAAGGCCAAGCAGAAGGCATTTGATGAGTTGTACACTAGGTTAGACACTAGAGAAGGACAGAAGGACTTGGAGGAGATGGAAGGAGTACTTTGAAGAGCTGAGGAATGAGGAAAATGAACAGAAAGTAGATAAGATTAGAAAGGATATGGAGATTGTGCCAACTCCAGCTGTGTTCTGCTGAT
>JAUCMX010000019.1:19433615-19451268 GCA_033459395.1 Hemibagrus guttatus
CAACATGATTTTTACAGGAGGACGTCAAGATAAATACAACAAAACAACATTTCCATAAAGGGTTTAAAAAATGTTACAGAGAACAAAGAGTGAAAATTCTCATTGAATGTAATCAGAAAAGCAAAGAAAATCAATCTAAATTGTTGCAGAGTGAAAATATATTTTATTAAAAAGTGCTGAACCCCTTAAACCCTTTCTGTTCAAAACAAAGCAAAGTGAATCATTTCTAATCTCTCACTACTATTTTCAATACATTTATTTTATATTAACATACAGATTACATATGTGAATGTTATAGGAGGAAAAACAACGTTCTTTCTGTTTTTCTATCATTTCTGTTTTTTCTAGATTTATGACAACAACATCTGACTGATTTTCCCAGACCACCACACATTTCT
Source organism: Hemibagrus guttatus (assembly GCA_033459395.1). Classification (NCBI taxonomy): domain Eukaryota; kingdom Metazoa; phylum Chordata; class Actinopteri; order Siluriformes; family Bagridae; genus Hemibagrus; species Hemibagrus guttatus. The sequence goes on from JAUCMX010000019.1 coordinate 19,434,014, forward strand.
TTACATTTGTCTTCAACTTCTACTTTTCAGCAGGTAAAATTTGGCACACGTGTGGTATTAAAGCTACTCATGGTAAGCCCATTAGACTCTAGATGTCCTTAAGGTCAAAGGTCACATCCCAAGAGTTTCTGAAATGGCTGACAATAACTGTCCAGCTGATGAAGTAGCCAAATGGTCTGCCAAACAGGGCACTTCCTGGTTTGTTGTGTACAAAACATCCTCAGTAATTTCTCTACATATTTTTTGATTCCACTAGATTCCACAAGCACAGGCTATGAAACAGGGTCTTTTGGGGTTTTTTTCATATGAGAACCGCTCGCCCTCAGACAAGGACTGTTTCCCCTGTCCTCAGAGCCATATTGTGCTCCCCTGCTCTGTCCTGCCATTTCCTGTCCATCATTTTACATGGTATCTCACATGCTGCACAAAGATGGATGAGTAAAAACGTCAACTAACAATTTTTTATTCCTAAAGACACTAAAACTGGAGGGCACGGTGGCTTAGTGGTTAGCACGTTTGCCTCACACCTCTAGGGTTGGGGGTTCGATTCCCGCCCCCGCCGTGTGTGTGGAGTTTGCATGTTCTCCCCATGCCTCGGGGGTTTCCTCCGGGTGCTCCGGGTTTCCTCCCCCAGTCCAAAGACATGCATTGTAGGTTGATTGGCATCTCTAAATTGTCCATAGTATGAGAGTGTGTGTGTGCCCTGCGATGGGTTTGGGACTCCGTCCAGGGTGTATCCTGCCTTGATGCCCAATGACGCCTGAGAGTAGTCTGACAGGCTCCCCCTGACCTGAGTGTAGTTCGGATAAGCGGCAGACAATGAATGAATGAATGACACTAAAACTGCTAAATTGCTATTCAGCATGTGTTTGATTTGTGCTAGAGTTCAGGGTAAAAGTGTCAAATATGGCGTGTTACATCATAAGACGTTTTAACTGATTAACTTCACACACATGCCACGTCTAAGAAATCTAAAATATCTAATGGTTATTGAACAATGTGCATGGTAATGTCTCTGCCTCTTTTTTATTCTATTAGGGCTTTATGCTGTGTTTGTAGTCTTAGGCATCCATACATGCCAAATTTAATAACACTTATGTAGGATCTCCACACACCACGATGAAGTAAGTCTTGTTACTTGCTGGATACATTACTTTAACTTACATTAATTAATTGATAATTAACTACTTATATTAACCACCACATCTGTTCCTGCTGATGCCTTTTCTTTATGAATGATGCCTAGAAATAACACCAAATATGACAACTTTCTTCTTTATTTCCTGTTGCGCTCAGTAAACTTTTCACCACTTAAACAGTCTGAGTGTTTTTTTGACACCGTTTTCCCTCCATTCAGCTCTGAGGTATAAGCAAAAGCATAACTCAGACTTCTTCTCCAAGTGAACATGAAAAAATCTGATCAGTGTTCTTAAATATGAACTTGAACTTAAATTCATTATAGTAGTTCCCTCAAATAGTTGGCTTCATTTGTGCATTCGGGAAAAACCTGGAAAAAAAGCATTATTTTTTGTCAAACTTTTTTGGTCATTTGAAGATAGTTGCTTCATATAAATTTGAAGATAGTTGCTTCACCATAAATTTCTTTTCAATATAAACAAAGTAGAAGATTATGAAGGAGAATATTTCAGTGGAGAAATGGAAGAAGCTGTACTGAAGTTAACATCTGGAGCATGTCTGCAATTTGAAGGTAAACAGTTTTACTCTGATAACCTGCAAATTCCAAATCATGCAATCCCACACAGGACACAGTGACAAAAGCACCGCCACTGGACAGGAAGGACAATTTGAGGCCTGCACCTCAATTCCTAGACAATAAAACAATCAATCATGCAAGCAAGAAACACAAATTAAAAATCAAATCACACACACAATCATGTCACACACATAATTCAATTCAATTTTATTTGTATAGCGCTTTTAACAAAGAGCATTGTCTCAAAGCAGCTTTACAGAACATGAGAAACAATAAACATACAAACAAACAGTCCTAGATGTTAGAAAAATTTTCCCTAGTGAGCGAGCCTGAGGTGACTCAGGCGACTGTGGCAAGGAAAAACTCCCTTAGATGGTATTAGGAAGAAACCTTGAGAGGAACCAGACTCAAAAGGGAACCCATCCTCATCAGGGTGACACCGGAGAGTGTGATATGAACAATGTCCTTTCTGCATTAGTTGTGTGATGCAGATACAGCATGTGTAGAATGTTATGTGTAAATTAATTAGGAAGTTAACATAACACGACACATCCACGCCAAAGCAGTGCACATAGCAGAAAAAGACAGAAATAAAACAGACAGCACACACAGCAGCACTGCAGGATACTGCCCTGCAATCCTAATCAGATATCTGGAAGGCTAGTTCTTACAAGTGTAGACAACTCCTGGAAAGGACAGACCTGAAAAAAGAACAGTTTTATACTGTGTGCACATCAATGTAATTTTCAATGGCTCGTTCACCTACCGTCATTTTGCCACAACAGCCGAAATTCCTGTTGTTCTCTCCCAGAGGCCTGGTATTTTTCCACAAGCTAAATTGCCAATCGGAGGGAAGGACAGACTAGGGGAAAGTAGCCAATGGCCCAAACATCCACTACAGTTACAGAAGAAAAAATCAGCTAATGGTACATATCTAGATGCATCAGGATCCTTGCAGGGTTGTCCTCTTCCCACTGAAGGTCTGAAATCTTCATGAAGCAGAACACAGCTAGAGCTGGCACAATCTCTATATGCCTCAAGATGGGTAGAAAAAGACAAGCAAGTGGAGAGGAATTAGCGTAGTTGCTATTAATAATATTAGCAAGCACTGGATGATAATGTGCATTTGTTCAGATGTACTAGAGCACAAGGTTATGGGATGTATTATGTGTATGCCTGGTTAAAGAGATATGGCTTTAATCTACCTTTAAACTGGGTTTAAACTGTGTGAGTCTGAGCCCCGAACACTGCCAGGAAGGCTAATCTAATGTTAGGAGCTAATTACAAAAATGCTCTACAACGGGTTTTTGATCTCAAAGAGCGTGATGGATTGAAGCACATTAGAAGACTGGTTAGCTACATGGGAGCTAAGCCATTTAGAGCCTTGTAAGTAAGTAGTGAGTGAACGTCAGGAAGGGAGAGGTGTTTTTTTCTGAATGTGGGGCTGGTCAGTAAGAGTTCAGTATGTTTGGTGAAGTGTGGAAGCTGTTTTGTTTTCAGCATTCTCCAGAGAACTGATTCCTGGTCATCTTGATAACAGTGGTCTGAGGTTTGCCTCCACCAAATCCTGGTGGACTGCATCGTCTGTGGAAGCCATCTGTTCTCTACACTATAATTTGTCATGATACTTCCTGTTCTGGCTCCACGGGGTATTTCTTAATCTGGCCAATGACACATAACAGGAAGTAAAACAGAAAGTAACCATTACAGCACTGGTCAGGAAGTTTTTGAAGGAATCACTGTTATGTAAAAGATTCCATCATTAGCAATCCTACCTTTTTATCCATTGATAAGACATTCCCCTTTTAAGTAAAACCGGTGAGATGGCAAGTATCAATATTCAAAGTGTATTTTTAATGTTCAACACTAATAAGAAATAGATAATAATAACATGTTTTTCCCAACTTTCAGAAATGCATTTACCCATTTTTAAGTACAATAATTTCTTACATAAACATGATCTCTCTGAATGTCAGCAACACCAAGCAGCTGGATGTGAACTTCAAGAAGAGGCAGCACCAGAAATACACTCTACTCAAGATTGGTGGGACTCCACCTTGAGAAGGGTGGAGGAGATAGAATGCCTTAGTAAAAAATATAAAACCACACATTGCTATGACTGGAGCAATTTTATTGTAATGACCTCATGCGGGAGAGAACATGCTCCAGCCGTCTCTACTCACTGCTTTATTACTTTTGGTTAACTCTTTCTTTTTGTCATCGGTCTCGTTACTCACCCAAACCTTTTGCAGTTGTGTTAATCTCTATTTGTTCCTGTTTTGCTCTATCAACATTTGTCATTTCCATTGCATCCTTTTTTTCATTCTTTTTCTGATGGTGACTGGTTTTATGGGATGCCGGTGAAAAGCAGACAGATAGACATCACATGATATACTCTGTACACATGTTGAGTTGTTTATTGTATTGCACACTGGGTTAGGAGTAAGTGCCATCTCTGGTGGGTTTTTTTCTTCTGGATAATCAGAATAGCGAGGTAGGCTGTATTAATGGTTAATGCTTAAACTTTTTTCCCTTTTGTTTGGTTAGAGGGTTTATACCCAAGCTAAACTGATTGTATTGTATTGTTAACAGCTCCTCATTTGCATATTTGTAAACACCATCCGAATAAAAATGCACAACTGGGCTGTATCACTTACGTCTGTAGACTCGTCCAGTTGCAATGAGAAACCCTCACAGTCCACAATGTCTTTCCAAAGCTGCTGTGTCAAATCCTCAGCCATGACTTCACAGCGGCATGTAACTGTACTTCTTGATAGCTGGAGAGCTTTGACTGAAGATGAAATTTCCGCTTTGTTTTTTTTAAATCCTGAAACAACAAGTCAGCTGCTTCAACAAATGCCCTGCTTAACATCTCTCCATCTTGAAAAGACTTCTTGTGCTTAATGAGGGAGTGACTCACCTGGAAGGATGCTTCGGTGGCTGCCTTTGCTTTTGAGGTCAGGTGTGAGAAAAATGACTGCTGTCCTGACAATTGTGATTTCAGTTCCTTCACCTTTCTTTTACTTAGCTTGCTTTTGGATAGAAAACAGTGTCATAGATTTTATGAACAGTCCTAAAGTGCCGCTCCACATTTCCCTTCTTCGGAATAGTGATGGTAGATTTGGGAGATCAGACAAATGCACTTTGAATATGACATTGTGAAAAAAAAGTCCTTCTCCCATTCCGGATGGGAAATGGTGAGTTTCTTACTTGTCCAGCTCTCCCACTCATTTTTATATCCTTTCTTTAGTAGAAATAAATTGGAAGGCTAACTAGGTAATTAGCTCACTGGACTATTTGCAATAGCGTGCACGTAGTGACCCATATGTTAGTAAAAAAGAGATCTCAGACTGGCTGCTGTGTATGTCAATCAAATGGCAAATCAAGTGGCATATTCCATACTGTAGTAATGATGGATGATTGGCTATCTCATTTTTTTTGTAATTACATGCAATCTACTCACACTTCTTTTGCAAGCAACCCGGGCGAATGCTATCGACATAGTGGGGGGCCCCTGCAATAGGTGACCCGCTTGTGTAGGCAGATCTGGGTGGAGTCACTGTGTATCTGGGACTGGTGGGCCGTAGGCTGGTGGTGGAAGTGGTGGTTGTGAATATGATGCAGCTGCCTCTGAGCGTGGTCGAGGAGGTGGTCCATCGAGGACAGGATCATCTGAAAAAGATTTAAAACACTGGACATTTTTTGAGCTTTGGGCTATATTCTGTACATTCTGTATATATTTTGTGCAGATAATAGATTTGGATTGGATTGGATTTTTTTTCTTTTTCTGCCTCTGATGTCCACATATTAAAATCTGTCTAATTTAGCATTATTCTATGTTTCCTCTTCTTCCTGTCATTGTCTTTTTCTATTTGTACTAATTTACTTTTCAATGCATCTAATTGTCTCATGCTAAAACTGCCACCTTCAGAAAGCCACACCCTCTCACCCACCACACTACTTGTGACACAGACTCAGGACCATGGTTAGTTCTTATAAAATTCACATTAACGTAAAACAGACTTGCGTACAACACATCTATGTCATAAAAAACAAATGAATAAAACATTCTGGTATGTCATGAAGTACACTATTCTATATAAAACATGTAAAACACTACATTGCCCATGACTATTTCAGTGTAATGTTAGCAGTCTCTGTGTTAGAAAGCCTGTTTTTTCTTTTACCTCTTATTTTTTTTACATCTATTTGGTCTTTTATTTCCCACCTTCACCTGCTTTTCTCTCAGTCCCTAGGCCGAGCTCGTCAGCTCTTGGTGGTGGGTTTACTTAAACCTCGGAAAAAAGACACCTAAAGCACCTAATACCAGATTAATGCCGTGTTTTTTCTCTTTTTTTATTTCTATGGCCTTGCACTAGGTGTTTATCCAGGTCCCAAACCTGTCGACAGATCCAGGTATAAATCCTGTCTTTACAGCCTTTTCCACACAGAGACAAACTTATTAAACTTATTACTAAACTTATTTATTTATTTTACTTTATTTTAATTTTTCTTAGTTATTAATTCCTCACAGTGAATTAAACTAAATGAAATGAAACCCTTGAAATGACTTATTCTCTTAAATCACATCATCTCACCTTCCTCACATCAAATTGTTCCGATTCCGGCATTGAGGCGGCTCACAGTGAACTCCCGAGTCCTCTCACGCTCGTAGACAATCGTGCAGTCGAGGTGAAGTTATCATTGTCTACATTACAACACCTGATCATCGCCTGATCCAGATAGCGCTGAGTCTTAGCCTTGAGTCCTGCCATCTAGTCTACATCACAGTTCTGTCTCTATTATATTTTGCACAATAACTGGTCATAATAACTTCTAGTCACAAACAACTTCTAGTCACGCATACAGAATCTCAGAACCTCTACAACTTCTCCAAGTAAAATTTTCCATCACACTTTAAATGGGACGCGGGAGTAAACGTGCACTAGCTGTCTCTCCTCACTGCTTTATTACTTTTTGTCATCGTTCTCGTTACTCACCCAAATGTTTTGCAGTTGTGTTAATCTCTATTTGTCCCTGATTTGTTCTATCAACCATTGCCATTCCCATTGCATCCTTATTTTTGTTATTTTTCTGATGGTGACTGGTTTTATGGTAAGCCGGCTAAAAGCGGACAGATAGACGTCACATAATATACTTTGTACACATGTTGAGTTGTTTGTATTGCACACTAGGTTAGGAGTGAGCGGCAGCCCTTATAGATTTTTCTTCTGGACAGTTAGGGTAAGGAGGTAGACCATCTTAATGGTAAAGAGCATTTTTTCCCTTTTGTTTGGTTAGAGGGTGAATACACAAGTTAAACTGAAGTTTTGTTTTGTTTGTGCCGTTCTTTGTAAATATTGTAAATATTTATCATTTTGTATTTTTCCTCATCATCATTATTTGCAACTTCTTCCTTTTTCTTTTCTTTTTTTTGTGTATAATAAAATTGCCCTGTTTCTCACTCTCTCTTCCATTGTTTTGTCGATGTCAACCACACAAGTCCAAACTATTATACCTTAAATGTAGCATCTGGTGTCATAACAATGGCTCAGAATTAATTCCTCTGTGTGAAAGCAAACCTGGGATTATGAGCCCAGACCCCAAACAAGGCTAGAAACACTCATGTGAGTGGACAGAAGTGTCCAGGTCAAGTCTGAGTAAGCTCTTAACACATTTGTAGAAGTGTTACTGACTGCAGCAGCTCTCTCACACCATGTTTCAGTTTAACAGAAATAGCATTGTGGTTTCTGAGGCTAAATGTTTTAGCCAGCAGCTCACACTGACTTATTTTGGGTCACATTAACAGTCTAAAATGTCTTTATGTTAGAATCTCAGGCTAGAACACAAAAGCTGGACTTCATTCTTAAAAATGTCTCTAATAAATATCATGTAGTATATTAAGAGCACTATTTATACAGACTGTGCTGAAACTGTGTAAGGCCTGTTATTAAGTCTTTTAGGGACTTCTTGGATAACAGAGAAAGAGTGGGTATTAAAGTATAAGCTCACACCTTTGGGGAGATATGAATCATTTAAGGATTAAACTGGATAACACATTAAAAATGATTTATTTAATTCATTATTTAGTCTATGAGTCCGGCAGTTTCACACCTTTGATGTGGTAAAAACCTTAATGGCCTCACACTGCTGCTGTTTGAGATGTTTGTACTCTAGTGTCCATCACACCAGAGAGTGTGTGTGTCAGTGTTAGTGGAAACAGCTCTGTGGTTTAAAGTGAGAGAAACAAACAAAATACAGAAAGAGATGTTAGACTTTTATAAAGCCAGGGATTAGAACATTATGTATAATTAATTTATAACTTTTAATTTATATAACTAAATTAATTTAGTTCATCATCTTAACACAGTGAATGTTAGCGTCTTAATCTAAGTTCATTTGTGTAATGAGTGTGTTGTAGTGACCAGCACATTCACACCAGAATGAGAGTTCTTTATTAAATAATGTTAACTTACACCTGACCTTAGAAAGGCTACTGATCTTTCACAACCCAACAAAGCTACACACACACACACACACACACACACACACACACACACACACACACACACTCTTAGGTCAATAAAATCCACCTTCTGCAAGATTTTCTTATTTTTGAGATCCTCTATGACTTTTTTCTGTAATCTATCATTAAGACAGTTAACTAGCTAGTGTAACGCACATGTGACTGCGTCTGTGAGAGTTCATGCCCCGCCCACTCTCAACATTTTAACCACACAGACTTGACTTGCTGAAATCCTGTTTCCTCTGATGGAGTTTTAATTTTTCAGAATCAGTGTTTACTTTCTGAAGACTCTTTCATCTGTAGCAATAATCCATTTATTTTTATTTGTATATTTCAGTTTTATTTTATTTCTTTTTAAATAAAGGATTATGTGTGACTACAGCAGAAATAAAAATAAATGCAAATGTATTTGCATATAGTTCAATCAAGTTTAATTAAAATATATATTTTTTATATTTAAATAATGTTTTATTAAATAAATTGAGACACACATCTGTTTTGGTCAGATTCCGCCCCCTGTGTGTGTAACTCTGGTGAAAGTGAACTGAGTAGCATTTAAGACTGTACTGATGTCTGAGGACAGAATCCTGTAGAAGTTTCTTTTATTTTGGCAGCAGCAGCTTGTAGATTTAGATCCCTAATGAGCAAGCCAGTGCAGTGCATTGAGATAGAGTGGGTTGTGCTAGTGTGCTGTTATTGGTTGGAGATCAACATTCTAATGGCCTGTGAGAAGAAGCTGTACCACAGCCTGCTGGTGCAGGATCTGATGCTGTGATACCGTGTGCCTGATGATAGTAGTCCATGGGTTGAGTGGCTGGAGTCTCCTGTCTTCGGTCCTGGAAAGAAGAAATCACCTCAGATGAAGTGCTGGACTGTCTGCACCACTCTCTGCACAGCTCTGTGGTTGAGGGTTGTGCTGTTCCTGTATGTGTTCTTTTTGTCTACATCTGCTACAGAGACAGAGAGTGTGCTAACCTCTGCAGTATCGGTCACAGGAGCTCTCTCCACAGGGGTGGGGTTGTTTAAGCGTAAAAACTATTCAACTCACCCACTAGAGAGGGAGCGATGTTCATAATGGAGAGTTTATTTCCCATGAAGAGTTCTGTGACACTGACACATTAAATGCCTAAAGTCAGTGGTTTAGAAAAGGTCAGAGGTCAGAATAAGGGCTTTTTAATATAACATAACAGTGAAACTGAACATGAACACTGAAATGAACTGAACATTGAACAGAACTGGACTTTAATTCAAGAATTATAACAGCAAATATCAGCTGGAAGAAAGAGGATTAATCAGTGAGAACAAGGAAAAAACAGGTATTTTGTCATGTCCACATGGTGCATGGAGAACCCTGTGTGCTCTGGAACCTCTACAGACAATGTTACAGTGAGGTAGAGGAAAACATTACCGAAATAAAAATGTCATGTGACCTTTTAAATGATGTGTAAGTAGTGAAAAGTTTCTGTCCCATTTAAGAGATTCAGCCTTAGACGAAGTCAAGCTGTGTATGGGGGGAGAGACTAAACAACCCAGTGATCTGTTTTCATATCTGCGCGGGGCCTTTAGGGAGAAACGTACCACAACCCAGTTGTTGCATGCTTTTTATGCATGCAGACAGTTAGAGGGAGAAGATTTCCGTGACTTTTCCCATGCTCTCTCTCAGCTTCTTAGCTCTGCTCAACAACAGTCCCTTAATCCTGTGTCTAATCCCCAGATTGCTTTAAGAGATCAATTCATTGAAGGCATAGGAGATGCGTCCCTGTGTAGAGAGCTGCGCAAGCTTATTAGAGAAAAGCCTCAGTCACCCTGTTTGATGTCCATGAAGAGGCCATGATTTGGGTTGTGGAAGACCGACCCCGTGGTGCTAACGTGGCCAGGAGTCGAAATATCATGAGCACGAACTCTGAGGAGACCTCAGAACGTACTACAACCCCAGTCAGTGCAGCACAAAATGACATAGCTGTGGCCCTGCAGGAGGCAGTGAAAATAATCACTCAGCAGGGTAAAGCTATTGGGGAACTCACTAATGCAGTTCGTGAACTCACTGTACAAAAGGTTAGTTCAAGTGGTAGCCAGAGTGTAAAGCCTAAAGTCCAGCCCAGGTATACAGATAACGGCCAACCCATCTGTTTAAGGTGTGAAGGGGTGGGACATGTAGCTCGACAGTGTCCGGTTCCACGCAGTTCCAAGAGCCAGTCCACTGCCAACTCAAGCTCTGGGGTGCAGGGAAACGGGGTCCCTCAGTTGCTGTGAGCCGAGCAATGCTAGGAAAACCCGAAGGCTCAAGATGCAGCACATTAACAAAAGAACGGTTCTTGGAGCGTGCAGTTGGCAAGTGCCCTGAAGTTGATATTCAGATTGGCGGTGTTCCAGTTAGATGTCTGCTAGACACAGGAAGTAATGTGAGTACCTTAACAGAAAGTTTCTTCAGAAAAAACCTTCATGGGGAAGACAAAGACCTTCACTGCACCTCTAAATGGTTGAGAATAACTGCAGCAAACAAGCTACCACTTCCATACCTGGGCTATGTTGAACTGGATATATAAGTGATGGGGCTAACTATACCTGAGTGTGGGTTTCTAATAGTCCAAGATGCGGATGCTGCAGAACCAGATCCAACTCCCCCTGGTATCATAGGCATGAATATCACCCAGAGATGCAGAGAGTTTGCACTGACTGAGTTTGACACCACTTTAGGTGGAAAGCTGGACTCTGTGTGGAGAGAAGCCTTCAATCACGTACAGGACATTGAACTGAAAAAAATGACATCCACAGCCAAAGTTAGTGGTAAGGGCAAAATCCATGTACCAGCATCCTCTGTAGCCACGGTCTATGTCAGAGTAAACAAGAGAGCCACTGATACCAGTGCTTGGCTGCTGCTGGAACCCGGGAGCACCCCATTACCAGGTGGATTGATCCCCATGCCTACCTTAGTGGCACCCAAAAGTCAAGTGCTTCCAGTTCAAGTGGTCAACCTCTCCCAAGAAGATGTTTGGCTGCCCCCTAATGTTCAGCTTGGCATACTTACCCCCTGTCAGTGTGTTGAGAGTGACGTTTGCGAGGTGAGGTTCCACAGCATCTCTGCCGATCACGAAGAAGTGAGTGTTGACCAGAGAGACAAACCAGAGTCCGATACTAGCCCAAGGAATCTGTTAAGTAAACTGCATATAGGAGGTACCCCAGAACAGCAAGCAAGGCTCTGTGGGCTACTAACAAAGTATGCAGATGTGTTTGCAGTGTGCGATGAAGATCTGGGTTATTCAGATCGAGTGAAACATGAAATCCACTTGACAGATGATGCTCCCGTTGCCCAGCCATATCGCAGGATACCACCGACTCAGTTTGAAGAGGTCAAAGAGCACATCTCGGGTTTACTCAGGAAGGGTGTCATCCAGGAAAGCTCGAGTCCCTACGCTTCACCCATCGTCCTGGTGCGCAAAGCCGATGGAAGTCTAAGGCTGTGCGTAGATTGTACAAGACTAAATTCCAAGACTAAACGTGATGCTTTTCCATTGCCACGTATCGATGAGAGCTTGGATGCATTGGGTGCAGCTCAAGCGTTTTCAACAATAGACCTTGCTAGTGGTTACCATCAAGTTGCAGTCCATGAAAAGGACAGATATAAGACAGCATTCACTACGCCTTTGGCCTCTATGAGTACTGGCGGATGCCCTTCGGGCTATGCAATGTGCCCGCAACGTTCCAGCGGCTCATGCAGGCCATCATGAGTGACTTTGTGTTCCAAATTGTGCTCGTCTACTTGGATGACTTGTTCGTGTACTCATCCACCTTTCACGAACATCTGGTGCGGCTTGAAACCATATTTAGAAGGTTGAAGGAAACTGGGCTGAAGATCAAAATAGAGAAGTGTCATTTCCTGCAGCCAGAAGTGAGATTCCTTGGCCATCAAGTTTCATCGCAAGGTGTGAGTACAGACCCTGACAAGATAAGTGCAGTTCAGGGGTGGCCAGTCCCCAGTACTCTAAAGGAACTGAGATCATTCTTGGGGTTTGTAGCTATTACCGGAGATTTATCGAAGGTTTCTCTCAGGTAGCCGGACCATTGCATGATCTAGTGAATATGTGCCTTAGAGATACAAGCCCCATCAAGGCAGCTCAGCTGTATAAGAGCTCTTGGACTTCCCAGTGCCAAACGGCCTTTGAGAGTCTCAAAGACAAACTTACTAGTGCACCAATGCTGGGGTATGCTGATTTCCCTCTTCCCTTTGTGCTTGAGACTGATGCAAGCAATCTTGGGTTGGGAGCAGTCTTGTACCAACATCAAAAGGGTGAGAAGACTGTAATCGCTTATGCCAGTAGGAGGCTGAGAGGGGCTGAGAAAAACAATCAGAACTACAGCAGTATGAAGCTGGAACTGTTAGCACTTAAGTGGGCAGTCACTGAAAAGTTCCGAAGTTATCTGCTGGGGTCCAAATTCACCATCATAACAGACAACAACCCCCTCTTCCACCTCACGACCACCAAGTTAGGAGCCATTGAACAGCGCTGGGCTGCTCAGCTCGCTGTTTTTGATTTTGAAGTCAGATACCACCCTGGACGATGCAACACTGCAGATGATGCTCTTTCCAGGAGACCAGGATCCAATGAACCACACTCTGAGAGTGAAGATGCAGAGTATGATGGCTGTGTGGCGATCTGTAATTCACTCAGGACAGGAACAGCTTTAGGACCAGCTCTGTTAGCAGCAGGAGTTGAGTGCAGCCGAGTCAGGCAGATACAAGCTGCCTTGGCTGGAGAAGATGATCTTGGGTGTGAGAATACTCCTACTTTGCCTGGGTATTCCAAGGCAGAGCTTCGTCAGTTTCAGGAGACTGATCCAACACTCGGTGTGTTCAAGAGGTTCTGGAGCTGGCAAAGGAATCCTACCAAGCAAGAGAGATTAGTCCTGTCCAGATCAGTGCATTCCCTGCTCAAACAGTGGTCAAAGATTATTGAAAAGATGGTCTCTTATACCGTGTAATTGATGATGTTCACATTGGAGAATGTCACCAGTTGTTGTTACCCACCTGCCTGACAGATCAAGTCCTGAAGAATGTCCATGACCAGATGGGTCATCAGGGTATAGAGAGGACCTTAGGCCTCTTGAGACAGAGATGTTTCTGGGGAAGAATGTATGAGGACGTTAAACAGTGGGTGAAGAGATGTCAGTGATGTGTGTTAGCAAAGATGCCGCAACCAAAGATTAGGGCACCTTGGACTTCATTCTTGGTCTCCCAACCACTGGAGGTTGTTGCAGTTGACTTTACAACCCTTGAACCAGCCACAGATGGGCGAGAAAATGTTCTAGTAGTGACTGATGTGTTTACAAAGTTCAGTCAAACATTTCCCACTTGCGACCAGAAGGCAGAGACCACTGCCAAGATCCTCCTCAGAGAGTGGTTCCTGAAATATGGAGTCTGATCAGGGCAGAAATTTTGAAAGCGCTGTGATTGCAGAACTCTGCAAGTTGTACAGAGTCAAGAAAACTCTTACGACACCGCACCACCCCAGGGCAATCCTCAATGTGAGAGGTTCAATAGAACCCTGCATGACCTTTTGAAGTCTCTCCCACCTGAGAAGAAACGCAGATGGCCAGAGCACTTATCTGAACTTGTCTATGCGTATAATGTTACACCACACTCATCCACAGGGTACTCACTGTACTATCTGTTGTTTGGGGTCCAGCCACACCTGCCAGTTGATGCTCTGTTGGGCCAGGAACCTGTAACAGATGACAAATCTGACTGGTTAAAAGTACACCAGGAGCGTCTCGGAGATGCCCATATTCAAGCAAAGGAATATACAGAAAGGAAAGCAGTGGAGAGAGCAATGCAGCATGAAGAGAAGGTTTACTGTCCAGCTGTGGAAATTGGACAACATGTGTATCTGCAACACCGACCACCTGGACGACACAAGATTCAGGACGCCTGGTCTTCTACTGTGTACCGGGTGTTGGAGGTACAGGGGACCACATACACTGTGGAGCCTGTCGAAGGAGATACAGTACAAAGAGTGCACAGATCCAATCTCAGGCCCTGCAATAATCCGGTCCCAGTGCCCATGCCAAGGAATCGGAAACCCCTTATAAAAGAAGTGTGTACCTCAACTCCTGAGTCCGGGATGCCCTCACTGGAGGTGGAGTGCGTTCTTGTGGAGGAAGTTCTGTGTCCTGTGGAGAAACTGATAGTAGCCCCAAATTCTGAGTGTCCAAAACAACCGGTTCCTGAGCTAGAAGACTGTTTCTATGATCAGGTGGAGCAATCTGATACAAATGGTGACAGTTCAGGACCAGAGAGCCATGGGATACCTGATGGTGCCCTGGAAGTGATGCCAACATCTGTGGATTCAGGAAAAGAAAGTGTCCACTTACCTGCTGGGGATCCAGTGATGAGACCGGTGCCTGCTCCTAGAAATAAAAGAAGAGAGTGTGTCAAGTTGGAAGTGCCTTGTCCTGTGATATGTAAAACACAGAGAACAACTGCAGGAGCACATAGTAACCCGTATCGACTGCCCAGGTCTGTGTGCAATGCAGTGTCTTTCAGTCCTGATGTGCTCTCTCAGGTGCTAGCTAGAATGATCCTTTATACCACAGGGCAGCTTCAAGGGGGCAAGATGATCAGGTATAGTAGTCACCGAGGACGTTGACTATCAGCAGGGGAGAGTGTAACCAGGTGAAAAGTTTAATCACAAAACTGGTTATTAAAGTCCTGCTTCTAGTAAACAGCACTTATAACATGCTTTCCTGTCTTTCTCTTATGATGATTTAAACTTGTGCTGGCCCTTTAAGAAAACGTGACATTGGCTGTCGAGAAGTGCCGCGAGAGTTGTATGAGAGCAATGCTATTCACAATGCGGTTTTGGATGGTGTGCATGCTGTCAAGGATTAGTGCTAATAATGTTCACTAAATGAAAAATATTGAGAAATATTTGAGTTAGACACCGTTTCTCAGTGTTTTGTTGTTTTAAATGGTCATGTACTTGGCCGGTTGACACTGATTTCTGTTGGGACGCATCGTGTTGTCGTATAAAAACATCATTGTCTTTCAAAGAAGCGTAAGTGTCGGGATATAATCAGTTCATTATAATATTGAATCTGTTTATATATGTGTGTATTTCCGTGTGAAGCCGTGTTACTCAGAGTTACTTTGTTTATTCAAGAGGGGAGAAAAGTGCCCCGTAGGCCCTCTGGGTGTGTTTCCGGTGTGAGCCTGAAGCATCAAGGAAAATCAAGCTCATCAGATGCCTCATTAATGTGTACATGAGCTAGGGTGGTGATAAACAGTAAGTTTGAATTATTTAATCTGTTTTTGGAGTTGTAAGAGTGTTTATTCACTGATGTTAGATTGATTGAAGGTTAAATTGTGTAATGACTTTTGAAAGGTATCAGTGATATTCAAAAGTAACTTCTAATTTCATTTGCATGTATTTTTCATGTAACTTACGCAGCCTTGTTTGGTTTTCATACAGGAAAACGCTGTACTAATGTTTGTATTTGTTTTCCAGAATGTGGCTGCTACCATTGTCTATGTTGGCTAATTTTGTGATTCATTTCTTATTGTGACTGAGAGCAGAAGAAACAAACATTTGGGTTGAGAAACAAACTTTATTGATTTCAACAACTGTTTGCTTGCTTGAAATTTTCTACTCTAATTCCCAAAAAAATTTGCATAATTAACGCTGCATTATTATTAAGTGCAGTCTGGAATAAAAGATCCTGTTTATATTCGTCATCCTGTGTCCAGTGTTATTAATAACTCACATCCCGGGCTACATGAACAAAATACCAGTAACAAGTATCAGAAGTGTGTTTTTAAATGCTTTGCTCTCACTGGGATGGTGCACTTGAGAGACTATGTTGTGTATTTTTAGCTACAAAAACATGAAAGTAAATAAATATTTAAGGTCATTGAAGGTAAAAAACTGCATCTGAAGCTTAAACTGGAAGCTCTAAAAGTAAATTAGCATTCTTTAGTTTGACTTTTAGCAAATTAGAAGCTAAATTCCTTTAGAAAATGAATTTTTACCTACAAGTACTTCATTAAACTTCTTCTATCAGAGAGGTTCCAGCACACAGGACTGATAGAGCTCCAGTATATCAGATCTGTAAAGTCATGTGACTCATCACAGCATCAGAATAGACAAGAATTCACTGTGAGCTTCACATCTCATTACAGCTAATGGACCAATCAGATCAGTCCACAGCTTCAAAACATCCAATCAGGCGTGAGTCTGGACCTGGTTTTCTACTGAACACACAAGTTCATTACCTCACTATCACTTCATCTGAACAGGAACGATGAACACACTCTTTGTCGCTCTTTCTGCTCTTTTTTCTCTCTTCACAGCTGGTGAGTAACATCTGGAAACTTTAACTTAAATTAATTAAATATGAAATATTACTGTATTATCATTAAATATTAAACACTTTTTTACAGTAAATTCTTCTGACATCAAGGAGCTTCATGTGATAACAGTAAAGCATGGAGAAGTTGTAACTATGGAGTGTGACATTAGCAGTGTCACAGAGAAAGATAAATTAGTTTGGTTCAGACAGAGGTCAGGAAAATTGCCTCAGTATTTGGCAAAACCATACCAGGGCAATTTGGGCTACAGATTTGTTGAGGGATTTAATGATAGTCGCTTCAGTATTAGTGTAAATGACCATAAATTTGATCTCAATATTAAAGAAATTAAAGTTGATGATGTAGGAGAATACTTCTGTGGAGAATCAGAAGGAAATGTAGTGAAGTTCACATCTGGAACACATCTGCAATTTGAAGGTAAACAGTTTTACTCTGATAACCTGCTAATTCCAGATCAACACTTTAACCAGAATTATGTGTACATATGCATTAAATGTTGAATATTTCACATTATTCATATTTACTATCATTTCTGTTTATTTTCTGCTTTTCTAATTTATTTGTAAAGATAAAGAGACACAATATACTACATCTGGAAGTACAACTATTTGTAAAGATAAAGAGACAGCACACAGACCTACATCTGGAAGTAC
>JAUCMX010000019.1:19451768-19484865 GCA_033459395.1 Hemibagrus guttatus
GGAGACTTTTATTTTAGAATTTCAGAATCCAACCCAGGAAGTCCCTGGCGTGCTGTAGTTGATTGTCCTGTAATGAATGTATTCTCGGATGCTGGATAGAGAGAGAGATGTGTTGCAGTGATAAATGACCCCTACATGGAAACGTGGAAATTGGGCTACTGTTGGTGGAAGAAGTAGAGGAGGGAGGAGAGTGCACAGACAGAGAGAGAAGAGGAAAGGTAAGAGTGTAGGACTGAGAATAGGAACTCTGAATGTTGGTACTATGACAGGGAAAGGTAGAGAGCTGGCTGATATGATGGAGAGAAGGAAGGTGGATATACTGTGTGTACAGGAGACCAGGTGGAAGGGTAGCAAGGCTCGTAGTATAGGAGCAGGATTCAAGCTGTTTTATTATGGTGTGGATAGTAAAAGAAATGGGGTAGGTGTGGTCCTGAAGGAGGAGTTTGTGAGGAATGTTCTGGAGGTGAAGAGAGTGTCAGACAGGGTGATGAGTCTGAAGTTAGAGATTGAAGGGGTGATGTTGAATGTTGTTAGTGGTTATGCCCCACAGGTAGGTTGTGAGTTAGAGGAGAAAGAGAGATTCTGGAGTGAATTAGATGAGGTGATGGAGAGTATTCCCACGGGTGAGAGAGTGGTGATAGGAGCGGATTTTAATGGACATGTTGGTGAGGGGAACACAGGTGATGAGGAGGTGATGGGCAAGTTTGGAGTTAAGGAAAGGAACCTAGAAGGACAGATGGTAGTGGACTTTGCTAAGAGGATGTACATGGCTGTGGTTAACACTTATTTTCAGAAGAGGGAGGAGCATAGATTTACTTCCAAGAGTGGAGATAGGAGAACACAGGTAGACTACATCCTATGTAGAAGAGGCAATCTGAAAGAGATTAGTGACTGTAAAGTGGTAGTGGGAGAGACTGGTGGTGTGTAGGATGACTTTGATGGTCTGTAAGAAGAAGAGGTCAAAGATAAAGAAGAAAACCAAGTGGTGGAAACTGAAAAAGGAGGAATGTTGTGAGGAATTTAGACAGAAGTTGAGGCAGGCTCTGGGTGGTCAGGTAGTGCTGCCAGATGACTGGGAATCTACAGCAGAAGTGATCAGGGAGACAGGGAGAAAGGTGCTGGGTGTGTCATCTGAAAGGAGGAAAGAAGATAAGGAGACTTGGTGGTGAAATGAGGAAGTTCAGGATAGTGTCCAGAGGAAGAGGTTAGCCAAGAAGAAGTGGGACATGGACAGGACTGAAGAGAATAGACAGGAATAAAAGTGGTCACAGCGCAGAGTCAAGAGGGAGGTGTCTAAGGTCAAGCAGAATGCATATGATGAATTGTACACTAGGTTAGACACTAGAGAAGGACAGAAGGACTTGTACAGGTTAGCTAGACAGAGGGATCGAGATGGGAAGGATGTGCAGCAAGTTAGAGTTATTAAGGATAGAGATGGAAGGGTGCTCACAAGTGAGGAGAGTGTACAGAGGAGATGGAAGGAGTACTTTGAGGAGCTGATGAATGAGGAAAATGAGAGGGAAAAAAGAGTAGAAGGGGTGAACTCTGTGGAACAGAAAGTAGATAAGATTAGAAAGGATGAAGTCAGGAAGGCTTTGAAGAGGATGAAAAGTGGAAAGGCAGTTGGTCCTGATGACATCCCGGTGGAGGTCTGGAAGTGTCTGGGAGAGGCAGTAGTGGAATTTTTAACTAGTTTGTTCAACAGGGTTTTAGAGAGTGAGAGGATGCCTGAGGAATGGAGAAGAAGTGTGTTAGTGCCGATCTTTAAGAATAAGGGTGACGTGCAGAGTTGCAGCAACTATAGGGGGATAAAGTTGATGAGCCATACAATGAAGCTATGGGAAAGAGTAGTGGAAGCTAGGTTAAGGAAGGTAGTGGAAATTTGTGAGCAGCAGTATGGCTTCATGCCCAGAAAGAGCACAACAGATGCAATTTTTGCTCTGAGAATTTTGATGGAGAAGTATAGGGATGGTCAGAGGGAGTTGCACTGTGTGTTTGTAGACTTGGAGAAAGCTTATGACAGGGTGCCAAGAGAAGAGCTGTGGTACTGTATGAGGAAGTCAGGAGTAGCAGAGAAGTATGTCAGAGTGGTGCAGGACATGTATGAGAGGAGCAGGACAGTGGTGAGGTGTGCTGTAGGTCAGACAGAGGAGTTCAAAGTGGAGGTGGGACTACATCAGGGATCGGCTCTGAGCCCCTTCCTGTTTGCTATAGTGATGGACCAGTTGTCAGAGGAGGTCAGACAGGAGTTTCCTTGGACAATGATGTTTGCAGATGACATTGTGATCTGTAGTGAGAGCAGGGAGCAGGTGGAGGAAAACCAGGAGAGGTAGAGGTTTGCACTGGAGAGAAGAGGAATGAAAGTCAGTTGTAATAAGACAACAGTCCAGAGTAATGGAGAGTGTGGGAAAGAGGTAAAGAAGCGAGTGCAGGCAGGTTGGAATGGGTGGAGAAAATTGTGGGGAGTTCTGTGTGATAGGAAAATACCAGCGAGAATCAAGGGGAAGGTGTACAGGACAGTGGTGAGACCGGCCATGCTGTATGGTTTAGAGACAGGAGTCAGAGCTAGAGGTAGCAGAGCTGAAGATGTTGAGGTTCTCTTTGGGAGTGACAAGGTTGGACAGGATTAGGAACGAGTATATCAGAGGGACAGCTCATGTTGGACATATGGGGGACAAAGTTAGGAAGACCAGATTAAGATGGTTTGGACATGTTCAGAGGAGGGAGAGTGAGTATATTGGTAGGAGAATGTTGGACATGGAGCTGCCAGGCAGGAGGCAAAGAGGAAGGCCAAAGAGGAGGTATATGGATGGAATTAATGAGGATATGAAGCTAGTGGGTGCAAGTGTTGAGGATGCAGAAGATAGGGATAGGTGGAGAGAGATGATTCGCTGTGGCGACCCCTGAAGGGAAAAGCCGAAAGAAGAAGAAGAAGTGCACTAAATGTTCGACACTTTTAATTTGTAAACAAATATAACTGTGTGTATCTCTCTCTCTCTCTCTTTCTCTCTCCCTCGCTCTCTCTCTCTTTCTGTGTGTGTGTCTCTTTCTCTCTCTCTCTCTCTCTCTCTCTCTCTCTCCTCCTCAAACTCTCTCTCGCTCTCTCTCCCTCTCTCTGTCTCTCTCCCTCTCTCTCTCTCTCTCGCTCTCTTTCTCTCTCCCTCGCTCTCTCTCTCTTTCTGTGTGTGTGTCTCTCTCTCTCTCTCTCTGTCTCTCTCTCTCTCTCGCTCTCTCTCCCTCTCTCTGTCTCTCTCCCTCTCTCTCTCTCTCTCTCGCTCTCTCTCTCTCTCTCTCTGTTGCATTCTGGGAGTTGGGTGAGTGCAGTGCACTGGGCTGTAAACATCCTGCTCTACAACATGTTGCATCGTTTAGGAGACAAGTGTTTATGTTTCTGGAATCACCAGAAAACACACTGGATATCTCCTTCCACATGAAGCACCAAGGGAGAACTTTTATGATTTACGCGAGTACGGGAAAAATGAAGTCTTTTGAGTGTGGTGACATTGGATGTGGCAAGATGTTTTAAGATTTAATGGTTAAAGCTGACTATCCGGAATGAACATTACAGATATCAACAACATATTTTTGACTAGTAGTAATTGCATTCTGCCTAGTCACAATGACAGTTAGGGATATCTGTAATTCAGAATTGAATAGTCAGAAGTGAGTTACGGATATCTGCAATGGCGTCACTGAAAACGATATTCAACTCGTCACACATCCTTAATGACAATTGCAGATATCTATAATTGAGTCTTGCCTAGGCAGAATTAAAGTTAAAGATATCACAAACGTCATTTTGACTCGTCAGTATTGTTGTGCATGACGTTGGTCATGCAAGGCTTCCCGTTGGATATTCGCCCAGCAAACAAATCATTTGAACAGTGTTAGCAGAAGAAATGGCGGTCGCTGTTGTAGACAAAATAATTAGAAAATGCCAGGAAATAGAACGCGTACATCCATCAAGGAATTTGTGGGGAACGATCTCTCTAATTTGAGATATCTCTAATCAGAATTAATTTGAAGATATCTATAACTTGATAACAGATTTCTGATTGTAAATTATGGCTATCCATAATTCCGGTTAGAGATATCTACAATTAAATTCTGACTAGTCACAATTCCAGTTCTGTGACATATATACTGTGGAAATACTGTGAAATACTGTGACATCAGTACTGTCTTGTTCTCTGAATACATTTTGTAGATTATCATTTGGATTTTTTTGCCCCAGTGTATTTGTGTATGTGCTTATATATGTGTTTATATGAGAGAGAGCACTTGGCATTTGGCTAGAAACGGGCAATTCCCCAATACCCCAATGAGGGTATAATAGTAAAGAAGTAATAAAAATAAATAAATAAATAAAATAAACGCTTGACTAACAGGGTAGGATGGTAAACTTATCGCAGCACTCCACTGTATTGCATAGATGTGTATAACATTTGAGTACTGAACATGCCAAAATGTCTTCCAGATCACACACACACACACACACACACACACACACACACACACACACACACACACACACACACACACACACACACACACCCACCCCTGTTAACTGTGTAAACACAAAATTTTATTGTTTGAATTCTATGTTCAAGTACAAACAGAGAAATGTAACCATAAAACATCATATAACTTTAAACTTACATTGACTATCCATATTAGCAATATAAACAACACAGCTATGAGGCTGGACAATGGAATAAACTATGTGGGTGTGATTCACTTTCAAAAGTTAAAAAAGTAAAATTAAAAAAAAGCTAAATTGAAGCAGCCTGTGAGAAGCAGGGACAAAGTTTTTCCTTTTGTAGCCCAGTTACTGGTTTTTCATGGGGATCATCAACCTGTGTCTTCTTTCCTTGAGAGTAGAAAAAGTCTATTGATAATTTTAACATGATCCAATTGCTCACTGACATCTTTCTCGATTGCCATAACTGCCCGTTAATGGAGCCTGCACTGACCCATTGTTCTCCTAAGCCTGGTGTGGAGACAACAAAGAGCACAAAGACCTCTCGCACGTACAGCTGCTAACAGGTACAGTGAGGGCAACCTGGATGACAGATTTCAGTGATGGAAACATGTCAGAATCCAACATCTTATACACTGAAATCATGTCCTGTGGAGCAGCACCAGCTCACTTTTTACATGTAAAAAAGTGCCTTGCTACCATGACTTTAGATCAATGTTGTAGTGTTGTGAAAGTTCTGCCAAATGTAGATCAGACAGGACGTTTTCAGATGTCGGACTACATGCTTGAATGCCTTTAAGCAATGTTGTATTTACAGCAGAAAAACGGTTCTCCAATTCACTATCCATTCTCTTCAGACATGGATATAGTAACTTTGTTTTGAGTTGTTCGGTATCTGTGCTGATTCCCCTATGGGCACCGCAAGCTGATTCAACAACAAAATCCTCCATTCTTTATGTCTTCTGTCTCTTTTTCTCTTCAATTATGATGTGATTAACTTCACACAATGCCTTTGCTCTGGCATACATATCTGCAGCAGTGTAATCACTGCATTTTTGTTTTAGGGAGTGACACACAGCATCTTTGTCTGCCAATGCTTGGGGAAGGTCAGTGGTCTCTTTTTGGAGGTATTTATGCAAGCCTGCCACTACAGATAGGAGATCCTTGAAAAGAGTCAACAAATACACAAATGAGAATTTGCAAATTTTTGTTTTCAACCTCACTGCAGTAGCCGTGTTGATGGTAGACAGGCATTCAATGATGGCAGGCAAATTGACAAGCACAGCATTCACTGTGTGAAGCTGGCAGGCCCACCAGTTCACATGGTTGCAATCCCAATTTTGTTTGTGCTTCTTTAAACTTGTGGTGGCTAACCAGAGAGTTACTAACATTGCTTTAATGTAACTGTCTATATGTTCCATCTGTTTTCTATCATTAATTTTTTGTTTCTATTTATTAAAAAATAACAACTTTTTTTTTCTAAACCAAAGTGACATAAAAAATCCTTACTCTAAGGCTAATAAATGTATTTCACGATCTGGGACATTATTTAATACAATACAATAGTTCCTCTACTCCCTCTTCACCCACGACTGCAGGCCTGTGTATGGATCCAACTCCATAATCAAGTTTGCAGATGACACCACGGTGATCGGCCTCATCAGTGACAACGATGAGACATCCTACAGGGCGGAGGTGCAACACCTGGTCGCATGGTGTGCTGACAATAACCTGCTCCTTAACACCAGCAAGACAAAGGAGCTCATCATAGACTTCAGGAGAGAGAAAGGAAGAACGTACGACCCCATCCACATCAATGGAATGGCTGTCGAGCGTGTATCCAGCTTCAAGTTTCTGGAGACCCACATCTCAGAGTTTCTGTCCTGGACCACCAATACCTCCAGTCTGGTCAAAAAGGCTCATCAGTGCCTTTGTTACCTAAACACACTGAAGAAGAACCACCTGTCTAGAACCATCCTGACCAACTGCATCACAGTCTGGTATGGGAACTGCTCAGTCGCAGTCCACAAAGCACTGCAACAAGAGGGTAAAACCGCCCAACGCATCATAGGAACCCCACTTCCTGCAATTGAGGACATCCAGAAGAAGCGCTGTATACGTCGGACTCACAGCATTCTCAAAGACTCTTCCTACCCTGCCCATAGCCTTTTCAAACTTTTACCCTCTGGAAGGCGATTCAGGAGCCTCCGGACCAAAACCAGCAGACTAAGGAACAGCTTTTTTCCCCACAGCTGTCTCCCTATTGAACTCTGTCCCCTGTTGAACTCCTATGCCCTTCCCTCACTCAGCACTCTCCTCACCCCTCCTTTTGGTTGACTGTATTTACTTCATCTAGCCATGTCACTTCTATGTAAGCAATGCATCAAGCACACATTCATACTATATACAACTGTTCATAGCCTCAGCCTATACATCATCTGCACGTTCCATTTGTATTGTATGCACATGGCACTAATCTCCTGTATATATGCTCATTGCACATACAGTGGTGTTAAAAAGTGTTGGCCCCCTCCTGATGTTTTATTTTTTTTGCATGTTTGTCACACTTTAATGTTTCAGATAAGCAAACACATTTAAATATTAGTCAAAGATAACACAAGTAAACACATCATGCAGTTTTTAAATGAAGGTTTTTATTATTAAGGGAAAACAAAATCCAAAACTACATGGCCCTGTGTGAAAAAGTGTTTGCCCCCCCTGTTAAAACATAACGTATCTGTGGTTCATCACGCCTGAGTTCAATTTCTCTAGCCACACCCAGGTCTGATTACTGCCACACCTGTTTGCAATCAAGAACTCACTTAAATAGGACCTGCCTGACAAAGTGAAGTAGACCAAAAGCTTCTTCAAAAGCTAGACATCATGCCAAGATCCAAAGAAATTCAAAAACAAATGAGAAAGAAAGTAATTGAGATCTATCAGTCTTGAACAGGTTATAAAGCCATTTCTAAAGCTTTGGGACTGCTGCAAACCACAGTGAGAGCCATTATCTACAAATGGCGAAAACATGCAACAGTGGAGAACCTTCCCAGGAGTGGCTGGCTGTCCAAAATTACCCCAAGAGTGCAGCAACAACTCATCCAGGAGGTCACAAAAGACCCAACAACAACATCCAAAG
Source organism: Hemibagrus guttatus (assembly GCA_033459395.1). Lineage (NCBI taxonomy): Eukaryota > Metazoa > Chordata > Actinopteri > Siluriformes > Bagridae > Hemibagrus > Hemibagrus guttatus. The sequence continues at coordinate 19,459,388 of JAUCMX010000019.1, forward strand.
AACTGCAGGCCTCACTTGCCTCAGTTAAGGTGAGGTAAGGAGGTAAGGTAAGGAGAGTTCCAAGACGAAAACCACTGCTGAGCAAGATGAACATAAAGGCTCATCTCAGTTTTTCCAGAAAACATCTTGGTGATCTTCAAGACTTTTGGAAAAATACTCTGTGGACTGACGAGACAAAAATTGAACTTTTTGGAAGGTCTGTGTCCCATTACGTCTGGCATAAATGTAACACCGCATTTCAGAAAAAGAATATCATACCAACAGTAAAATATGGTGGTGGTAGTGTGATGGTCTGGGGCTGTTTTGCTGCTTCAGGACCTGGAAGACTTGCTGTGATAAATGGAACCATGAATTCCAAAAAATCAAAAAATCCTGAAGGAGAATGTCCAGCCATCTGTTTGTGACCTCAAGCTAAAGCGAACTTGGGTTCTGCAGCAGGACAATGATCCAAAACACACCAGCAAGTCTGCCTCTGAATGGCTGAAGAAAAACAAAATGAAGACTTTGGAGTGGCCTAGTCAAAGTCCTGACCTCAATCCGATTGAGATGCTGTGGCATGACCTTAAAAAGGTGGTTCATGCTCGAAAACCCTCCAATGTGGCTGAATTACAACAATTCTGCAAAGATGAGTGGCCAAAATTCCTCCACAGCGCTGTAACAGACTCATTGCAAGCTATCGAAAATGCTTGATTGCAGTTGTTGCTGCTAAGGGTGGACCAACCAGTTCTTAGGCTTAGGGGGCAAACACTTTTTCACACAGGGCCATGTAGTTTTGGATTTTGTTTTCCCTTAATAATTCATTCATTGTCTACCGCTTATCCGATCTATTCTTGGGTCACGGGGAGCCTGTGCCTATCTCCGGCTTCATTGGGCATCAAGGCAGGATACACCCTGGACGGAGAGCCAACCCATCGCAGGGCACACACACACTCTCATTCACTCACGCAATCACACACTACGGACAATTTAGAGATGCGAATCAACCTACAATGCATGTCTTTGGACTGAGGTAGGAAACCAGAGTACCCGGAGGAAACCCCCAAGGCACGGGGAGAACATGCAAACTCCACACACACAAGGCGGTGGCGGGAATTGAACCCCCAACCTTGGAGGTGTGAGGCAAACGTGCGAACCACTAAGCCACCGTGCCCCCTTCCCTTAATAATAAAAACCTTCATTTAAAAACTGAATGATGTGTTTACTTGTGTTATCTTTGACTAATATTTAAATGTGTTTGATTATCTGAAACATTAAAGTGTGACAAACATGCAAAAAAATAAGAAATCAGGACAACACTTTTTCACACCACTGTTTGTATATCGTCAATATTACTCTGTATATTATTGTCCATAGCACAAAACATCTATATATCATGTTGATAATACTGTATATATCACCTGTAATTATCCCCTATACTGCTCCTATCTGGACATCTGCTCTTATCTGTACATATTGTATTATCTATACATAATCCATAGTATTCTGTATATCATGTCCATAGCACATACATCTGTATATCATGTTGATAATACTGTATATACACAACTGTATGTTATTGCCATAGTACTGCATCTGTACATAAGTACTTATCTGCAGATATTAGTTTGCCTTCACTACTGTATATAAAGCACTTGCTGCTCATGGCACTTCTGGTTAGATGCTAAACTGCATTTTGTTGCCTTGTACTTGTACATGTGTAATGACAATAAAGTTGAATCTAATCTAATCTAATACAAAAAAAACACAATGTGTCTGTCTCTGTCAATCACTCTGATATGCAGTGAATATGAGTGCATTGAATGCTGTCTGTCACTGTCTTTAATCATTTCTGTGCATATAACTGTATGTTAGTCAATGCCACATGCACTGTAACATGTTTTATATTAGAAGTTAAGTTTTCAAATGAAAACAGCAACAACATGATTGTTTCATAAAGTAGACTATACATTCATATGTGTTAAGGGCTTCATCTTCGCTGGAGGAAACAGCTGTGGTGTGATGAGGGGTGAACGCAGCGAACACTTACAGTAAACCGATTACTCCCCCATGATAATTTGTAAACTGTATTTATGACAAAGAACTGCACAGATGCAGATATTAGAACAGTATTTGAACAATCTTCATGTGGGAAAAGGCTGACTTACATAAATAAGTAGAGCCGAATAATGCAGTCAAGGAGGTAGCACATTTCCTCATGTTTGGGTAATGTCAAGTTGCACACACATCTTACGTTGCGTCTCCAGCTCCAGCTCAGTTATGGAAGTTGCCCAAATCATGGCGCTGCAGCTTTGAGGCCAGATGTTGCATTTTTCATTTGAAAGTTCATTCATTCATTGTCTACCGCTTATCGGATCTGTTCTCGGGTCACGGGGAGCCTGTGCCTATCTCAGGTGTCATTGGGCATCAAGACAGGATACACCCTGGACGGAGTGCCAACCCATCGCAGGGCACACACACACACACACTCATTCAATCACACACTATGGACAATTTAGAGATGCCAAACAACCTACAATGCATGTCTTTGGACCGGGAGAAGAAACCGGCGTACCCGGAGGAACCCCCGAGGCACGGGGAGAACATACAAACACCACACACATGGTGGAGGCGAGAATCAAACACCCAAACCTGGAGTTGTGAAGCAAACGTGCGAACCACCAAGCCACCGTGCCCCCCTCATTTGACAGCATTAACTGAGCTAATGATATTTACCATGGTATTGTCTTTTCCTTGCAGATCTAAATTAAGCTCATTTATTGTTTTTCAGATCAGTTAAAAATGCCAAGTCTAGTAGCCACTGATCATCATTTAGTTGTTTGTATTCTGCATGTTTATCAACAAGGAGAAACTCCTTTATCTCTGGACAGAGCTCTCGGATTCTCTGCAGGAATTTCCCCATACTAAGCCAGTTCACATCAGTGTGTAGCAACAACTCAGAGTGGCCGCAGTCAGCCTTCTCCAGATGTGCATGGAACAGCTGTCTTTGAAGAGATCTAGTTTGAATAGAACAGGCAATCTTCGTTGCCACATCGTAAGCATCATCCTCCCTGCACTTGGCAATAAAACCATTCACGTGGCCAATCATTGCGGGTTCACCATCCGTGGTGATTGACACCAATTTCCACACTGGGAGCTGGGTTTTCTAAAAAAGTTTTTGACTAAAAAATGTCCCCCCCTCTGCATGTTTTTTCATGGGCAGCATTGTTAACAGCTCCTCTTCTGCAGTCATATCTGTAAACACCATCCGGATAAAATTCGCAACTGGGCTTTATCACTTACATCTGTAGACTCGCCCTAGTTGCAATGAGAAAGCCTCACAGTCCACGATGTCCTTCCAAAGCTTCTGTGTCAAATCCTCAGCCATGACTTCACAGCGGCGTGTAACTGTACTTCTTGATAGCTGGAGAGCTTTGACTGAAGAATAATATTTCCGCTTTGTTTTTAAAGTCCTGAAACAACGAGTCAGCTGCTTCAACTAAGGGTCTTGTTTAACATCTCTTCGTCTTGGAAGGATTCTTTCGAGGGAGTGACTCACCTGGAAGGATGCTTCGGTGGCTGCCTTCGCTTTTGAGGTCAGGTGTGAGAAAAATGACTGCTTTCCTGACAACTGTGATTTCAGTTCCTTCACCTTTCTCTTTCTTAGCTTGCTTTTCAGAGGGAAATCAGTGTCATAGTTTTTATGAACAGTCCTAAAGTGCCGCTCCACATTTCCCTTCTTGGGAAATTAGTGATGGTAGATTGGCAGATCAGACAAACGCACTTTGAATATGACATTGTGGAAAAAAAGTCCTTCTCCCATTCCGGATGGAAGTGGTGAGTTTCTTACTTGGTCCAGCTCTCCCACTCATTTTTATATCCTTTCTTTAGTAGAAATAAATTGGAAGGCTAATGTAACCAGTCTCCCACTATCACTGTTACGATCTGCATTGTGTACAATAAAGAGACAGATCACTGGAATTGTTGCTGATGGAGGGTTTATTGCCATGAAATTGCTGGTACTCTCCCCAACGCACTCAACACTGGATGGAGTAGAGAAAGAGTACAACAATGATGAATGACCTCGTTCTGTGACCTTTTTTTCCCACCTCTCCTCAGCCCGCTCAATGCTGTCTCAGTAAACATCACAATGATAACAAATCAAAAATAATCAATATGAACTTCACAAACGATAATGCAGAACAAATATTTACAATTATTTATCCTATTATATGATTTAATCTTCTGTAACTAACTTTAGATCAACCCTGAATTTAAGTGAGAAACAAACTAATACACATGAATAAAAACAAATGAACGGAGAACTATACCTGGATGGAGTTGAGAAAGAGTACAACTGTAGGAGCCATTTTTTTGTATTGTAGAGATTTTGTTGTCCACTGTGTGGCACTAAACCATAGTATAACTAAAGCTCCTATGTAATGAGCCAGGTGGCGTTGGTAATGGGGAAGCACATGGTTTTTGACCGTGCTAAAGTGTAACTTGTGTTGAAAATTTCCTTGAAGGATCATGCATTGCATAAATCACATTCTAATCATGTCATAATTCTACTTCTAGCCTATTATAACTACAGTAATTAATCATTAATCTGTTGTTACTCTAATTTACTTTAGTCATTTAAATTAGTAGTCTTTAAATACATTTAATCTAGTTTGCTATCTACTCGAATCATTTAAAGATTTAATAATAATTAGACTGATATCTATGTTAATCAGTAATCATCTAATAATCATTTAATCTTTAACAAATTACTCAGATTAAGAACTGATTATTTTAATCCATAATCCATTAATCTCACTTTACTATCCTCAGCTCAAATCAATATCAAATGAGTATAACCTTTAGATGACAGTTAAAATTTACTAGCAATAGCATATGGATAATAAATTTAATAAGAAAGAGTAAAATAAATAGAGACTCATAATCAGGTAGTGAGTAGTTTATTAGACATTAACCATTGTTTTATGAGAACGTGAAGGTTCATTACAAAAACAGAGATTAGCAACCACCAGCTTTATTCTTCAGCCGAGATATCAGCCAAGTGGGCAGTAGGAGAAGTTGGGGAGTAGGATGGAGAAAACAGGGGGAATGAAGACATAGAGGAGGGAGAAGAAGGAGGAGGAGAGGGGGAAGGATGCCCAGCAAGATTAAGGGCATCAGGTTCCGGCTCATCATCAAGGTCAGGTTCATAATCAAGGTCAGGTTCATCATCAGGGTCAGGCACATCATCAGGGTCAGGCACATCATCAGGTCCAGTCAGCGGAGGGGAGGCCTCAGCAAAAGCAGGGAGGTTATCCAAAAGAGTTCAGTGGCCACGAATCTTAAGAGGCGAGCACTCTCAAAGCAGCGTCTCAGGCTTCGGCGGAGAGGCCTTTGGCCTGCGAAGCCAAAGCCATGTGCTCGTCTGTATCAACGCACCATGGTATAGTGAGTATCAGCAAGGCCAATGTTCTTAAAAACAACGTGTACAGCAACCCTGGAAACAGGAGAGGGGAACGTCATAACTCTCAGATAGGACAATAACTATTAAATTAATATAATATTATATAATAATATGATATATATGTATAATAAATATAATACATATAATAAAATGAAATTGACTGGTGGAACAAAACAATCGAATGAGAAATTAATATAATATTAAGAGAAGTACACAGTGTACTAAAAACAAAGTATACCACACAGAGAGAGCGTAAGGCGTAGGTAAAAAGGGAAATAGAGAGATTTACCTACCTAGGTAAGATGGAGGGGTGCTGTAAGTTCCCTTGGGTAAAACCAGAGATGTCAGAGATGGAAGTGGAGTGTGAGAGGCGAGATGATGCGGAGGAAAATGGCAGGTGGCTGTGTTTATAGGTCAAATCAAAACAGTGAATGTGTCAGGAATTGCTGAACAGTTCCCTGCCAGGCCTGGAGGGGGCGCTGGCAGGTGATTTTATGGAACCTGCTTTATTGTTTGTATTTTGTGTCACGCCTTTCCCATTGTTCTCGTTCCCGTTGTTTCACCTGTTCCCTATTAGCCGTGATGTTTACCCCTATATATAGGGATCTCTGTGTACCTGTCCTTGTGGGTCATTGTTCTTTGTTTCATGGTTTAGGTTTTGGTGTGTCAGGTTTTGTTTATTAGTGTTATGTTTTAGCATTAGGTTTGTCTTCCCCATGTATTTGTGCTTATGTTATTAAAGCAGCGCTTTGCTGAATCCCGCGTATGGGTCCTCCTTCCATGGCATGCAGGCGCGTGCACGTGAAATCACGGAGGTCCGGGTTCGAGCCACGCACACGGTGGGGGTGCCCAGACGTGACAGAATGACCCACCATTCTGAAGACCCAGCGGGATTCCCAGCGAGTTCCTGTCCATGTCCAGGTTTTGCAGTCCACGAGCGAGGATTCTGGCAGATGACATCCGACCAACCACCTTCCTCGGAGGATGTTGATGCAGGTGGCCTTCCTTCCCCGTTTCCCCAGGGAGCTGCCTCCATCTTTGTTTCAGGTCGAGGACGCCGCTCCACGATGGAGTTTTCGCGGAGGACACCGCTCGAATCCCGGTCATGGGGGGCACCCCCCTTTTTATCGGATCCTCTGGGAGCGTGGCACCCACCACTCCAGGCCGGGAACGCCGCTCCGCAAAGGGTTTTTCCATGGAGGACGTCGCTCGGCACTTCAGGTGGAGGGCGCTCCCCCCCTCCCGTTTTGTTTGCGTGTCGGATGTCACCATCTCTAGGATCTGGGGCATCGCTGTGGACTGCAATCATGAACTATGCCATGCCCAGTACCTCCCCTCTTGGACTACAGCTTTGTTTGAGTCGCTTCGGGAGCCGCGCCTTAGAGCCTGCTTTATCGTTTGTATTCTGTGTCACTCCTTTCCCATTGTTCTCGTTCCCATTGTTTCACCTGTTCCCTATTAGCCGTGATGTTTACCCCTATATATAGGGATATCTGTGTACCTGTCCTTGTGGGTCATTGTTCTTTGTTTCATGGTTTAGGTTTTGGTGTGTCAGGTTTTGTTTATTAGTGTTATGTTTTAGCGTTAGGTTTGTCTTCCCCATGTATGTTTACGTTATTAAAGCAGCGCTTCACTGAATCCCGCGTATGGGTCCTCCTTCCATGGTGTGCAGACGTGTGCACGCACAATCACGGAGGTCCGGGTTCGAGCCCTGCAAAGGGTGGGGGTGCCCAGACGTGACATAATGAACCTTTTCTAGTGGCTGGTATTACCCAAAACCTGGAACAAAATAAGAAAAATGGCAGTCAAGCACAGAGGTGATGTACAGGGGAAATACAAAAAAGGGGGTTGTGATAGAAAATATGGGAGGGAACTTCACTAAACCTAACTGAACTAGCTGCAGAGCAAATAAGGTTAAGGCCTCAGATAATAAAACCAACAATGAACAAGGGTAAATGAATAAAAGACTAATTAAATGTTGGGAGGAGAAACATTTTAATACTCCAAATACATGCCAGATAACCCCACAAAGCAAGCCCTCAAGTACTCTGATATAGGGGATATGATAAATAGGTTCCTAAAGTATAAATTAGTAAATACCTAATTTCTGCAAATACTGTGACCTGTTAACTATGATAGACAGGCCTAGGCCTGACTTAAAGGCCCGGCTATTGGTATCCTTGAGGCCAACGGTTGGTAATATTAAGGCCATCAGTTATGGACAAACGAAGGAGGGGTTGATTTTATGGGGCATATTCAGCAGAATAATCATCTATTGTCAAAACAAGCGCTGACAAACAAGTGTAAGGAGGGGTGGAAAGGCCTATATATATATATATATATAGGGGAAATTTGTGGAGGGGGTTGCACTTGACCGCATTGGGCCCGAAGCTGTGTTTTTTGAGTGCCAATAAAGCTGGTTTGCTTCTTCTCATTCAAGCCTGAAGGAGTTTCGTTGTTTTCTTTCTTACAATTTAGCAAAGTATTTGGTAAATATAGGTAATTGCAGAAGACTTCAGAACCACCCAGAAGAGTGTCCACTCAGAGGGGACTCTGAGTTCCGACACTTGCTAGGATGTGGATTATGCAGTATGTGGATATGTGCTGTGTTTTCAAGACATGAACTTTATGTTCATGAAGGAAGGAGAAGCAAAGATTGAGGCTTTGATCTGCTTCTACTTCGATCCACGTTAGTATGCAGGGACTCTGTTTTGCACGCGTTAAATACGTGCTCACTCCCGTTATCAGCAACAACAGCTTAATGGAAGGCCATAATAACAATGAGGAATGACCTCGTTCTGTGACCTTTTTTTCCACCTGAATGAATTAAATGCCAGTTAGTCAATCACCATGCTCTACTAACGTATGCACATACACTCAACCTGCTGTACTCTGTAAAACAGTTAATCTCGCCCATCCACAGATAAAATGCTTCGTGATACATTAGTACCACTATTAACAACAATATCTTTCTGTATCAAGTACTTACATTTACATTTACGGCATTTAGCAGACGCCCTTATCCAGGGCGACTTACAGTTTCATTTTTTATACAACTGAGCATTTTTGGGGTTAAGGGCCTTGCTCAGGGGCCCAGTAGTTGTAGCTTGGTGGACCTGGGATTCGAACACACAACCTTCCGATCAGTAGGCCAATGCCTTAACCACTAAGCTACCACATCCCCGTTACTTAATACTTAATAACACTTAATAACACCGCTAACTGCTTACCTCTCCTCAGCGCACTCAACACTGTCTGAGGATGCAGTGTGGGCTAACCAGAAATGACGTCACGACATCAAATGAAAATAAAACTCTCTTCCCCGAAAAACACAGATAAAGTACAAAACTAAATTATAACATTTTCCTGAACAAATGAATACAAAATAAATGCATGAAAATCAAAAAGGAGGGATCATTAGTGAAATACATGAATTCAAATCATGAATACACACTCTTACTAACACCCATCACACTAACTAGGTTATTAGCTCGCTGGAGTATTCGCAGTAGCGTGCCATTTACCGCGCATATGTAAGAAACTACAGACTGCCCCAACCCAGATTCCACTCCACAGTATACATCTGAAAGAGCTCATTCCCAAAAAGGCTTACATATCATATAGAAATATGTTTAATTCAATTCAGTTTATCTGTATGGTATTTCTACATTGGCTTAAAGCAGCCTTACCAAACATTTAGAACACTTAATCCAATCAATTATTAGTATGGGAGCGGCAGCAAGACATCAAGGACCATCACTGAACAAAGTGTATACGCGACCATGATTACCATTCAGTATTGCCCGACCATTTGGGTGATCACACCTGTAACAATACCAAGCCAAGGTGTATGTGACCGCGATTACCATTAAGGACATCCGGCTAGGCGATAGTATCACCCAGCCATTTGGGGGATACTCAGTAATTTACATTTAAAGTGAAACTCATTTAAATTACACACGGGAAACACTGTATATAATGTGTGAGCAGGATTTGTTCTGGGTTCTTTTTGACTCCGATGAACCCAGAGTACTTTATGTATTTTGTCACTGCGATGCTGGAATAAACTTCTTCTTCATTAAGATCTTCGATGCTCTTCGCTTTATTTTTCTTACACATACTTAGTGACCAGTATGTAAGAAAAAATGAGATCTCAGGCTGCCGTGTACATCAATCAAGTGGCAAATGCCATAGTAAGGATGGATGATTGGCTAACATAATTATTTTAATTACATGCGATCTACCCACATTACCTTTGCAATCGACCGGTCGATTTCTATCAACGTATTGGGCACCCCTGCGATAGGTGGTGTGCATGGACTGACTTCTAGGCAGATCTGGGTGGAGTCACTGTGCATCTGGGACTGGTGGGCCGTAGGCTAGTGGTGGAAGTGGTGGTTGTGAATGTGATGCAGCTGCCTCTGAGCGTGGTCGAGGAGGTGGTCCATCCGGGTCAGGATCATCTGAAAAAGATCTAAAACACTGGACATATTTTGAGCTTTGGGCTATATTCTGTACATTCTCTATATTTTGTGCAGATAATAGCTTTGGATTAGATCGTGATATTCTCAATTTTTTTTCTGCCTCTGATTTCCACATATTAAAATCTGTCTATTTTAGCATTATTCTATGTTTTCTCTTCTTCCTGTCATTGTCTTTTTCTATTTGTACTAATTTACTTTTCAATGCATCTAATTGTCTCATGCTAAAACTGCCGCCTTCAGAAAGCCACAACCTCTCACCCACCACACTACTTATGACACAGACTCAGGACCATGGTTAGTTCTTATAAAATTCACATTAGGTGCAGTAAGGACAATTTCAGTGTCTTTATTGGGTTTGTTTTTTGTACTGTTGCCTGTAGTTTATCCAGTGGTTTGTTTTCTTAAGGATGCGTGCAAGCCTTTACTCTGTAACCATATTTATTAATATAAAACAGACTTGCCTAAAACACATCTATGTCATTAAAAACAAATGTCATAAAGCATTGTGGTATGTCATGAAGTACACTCTTCTATATAAAACATGTAGAACACTACATTGCCCATGACTATTTCAGTGTAATGTTAGCAGTCTCTGTGTTAGAAAGCCTGTTTTTTCTTTTATCTCTCTTTTTTTTTTTTTTACATCTATTTGACCTTTTATTTCCCACCTTCCCCTGCTTTTCTCTCAGTCCCTAAGCCGAGCTCTTCAGCTCTTGGTGGTGGGTTTACTTAAACCTCGGGAACAAGACACCTAAAGCACCTAATACCAGATTAGTGCCGTGTTTTTTCTCTTTTTTTTATTTCTATGGCCTTGCACTAGGTGCTTATCCAGGTCCCAACCTGTCGACAGATCCAGGTATAAATCCTGTCTTTACAGCCTTTTCCACACAGAGACAAATTACTAAAATTATTTTACTTTTTACATTTTTTTTATTATTATTAATTCCTCACAGTGAATTAAACTAAATGAAATGAAACCCTTGAAATGACTTATTCTCTTAAATCACATTATCTCACCTTCCTCACATCAAATTATTCCGATTCCGGCATTGAGGCGGCTCACAGTGAACTCCCGAGTCCTCTCACGCTCGTAGACGATCGTGCAGTCGAGGTGAAGTTAACAGTCTTCAAGTTAACAGTCGTCAGCGCACATACACCTCCTCGGGAATCTCTGAAACTGACCCTCAAGCGTGGAATCCTGCCAACAACACCAGCTGGCTGTGAAAATTAAAAAAAAGAAACTGTGTTAAAAGATACACAATTTATTTGTGTTGTTGCGCAACAGAACACAACGCTCTCTACACAAATGAAAAGGATGAGCCTCGATTATTTATTACATTGAGTATTTATAATCAGGATTAAAACACACAACAGGATAAAGGAAAGGAAAACATTGTCAATCATTGTCTACATTACAACACCTGATCATCGCCTGATCCAGATAGCCCTGAGTCTTAGCCTTGAGTCCTGCCATCTAGTCTACATCACAGTTCTGTCTCTATTATATTTTGCACAATCTCTGGTCATAATAATTTCTAGTCACAAACAACTTCTAATCACGCATACAGAAGCTCAGAACCTCTACAAATTACCCCCCAGTGCATGTCAATCAAGCACACATACACACACACACACACACACACACACACACACACACACACACATACACACACACACAACCATATATATGTTTGTATTGATAAAACAGAGAAGGTAAGAGTGACTTCCTGTGGAAGTTTATCTCCAGAAGGGATCAAGGGTCACGTTTGGTGTGTATTGATAAAAACACAGAAGTTTATCTCATGAAAAGGGATATCTAATAATGACCCCTGCAACCCCCATCCCCTCCCGTCACGACCCCATCCCCTCCTGTCATGACCCCCAACCCCTCCCGTCACGAGACAAACACACACACACACACACACAAAATTTTTCTCCATAAAAACTTCATCTATTTATGTGAAGAATATCGTAGATTCTTTGACCGCAGCTATGGCCTCTTGTCCTGATGCACCGAAAAAAGCGAAATCTACTTTTGCTAGATTCGCGAACATTTTAGATCATGAAAATATAAAATACTGGTCATTATCAAATGGCTGTACAGCCGGTTTTTATTTCAATGTAGAATCAGCAGAAGTTGTGCTTTTCAGGTTATCTGGACGGGGACACATCCACTGGAGCTGCGCTACTGAGGCCGTAACTTTTGATCGCAGTGACTGGGAAAAGTTTGCGGTCAAAGAATCTACGATATTCTTCACGTAAATAGATGAAGTTTTTATGGGGAAAAATTTTGTGTGTGTGTGTGTGGGGTTGTGACGGGAGGGGATGGGGTCATGACCAGTGGGGATGGGGTCGTGATGGGAAGGGTTGGGCGTCGTGACGGGAGGGGATGGGGTCGTGACAGGAGGGGATGGGGGTCGTGACAGGAGGGGATGGGGGTCGTGATGAGAGGGGATGGGGTCGTGACTGGAGGTGATGGGGGTCGTGACTGGAGGGGATGGGGTCGTGACGGGAGGGGATGGGGGTTGCAGGGGTCATTATTAGTGACCCTTGATCCCTTGATCCCTTCTGGAGATAAACTTGATCAGTCCCTTTTATTATATAACATAGCAGTAACAGTTAACCATTATAACAGCAAATATCAGCTGGAGGAAAGAGGATTAATAAGTGAGAACAAGGGAAAAAACACGTTCCTGATGAAAGAGTAAACTGACCAGAACATGACACAGAAACACATTGGGGAGCAAAAGGATTTGATATAGTGTACGTTCCTCTGATCACACCACAAGTTGTTGACCATAAAACATACCCCCTTCCTCCTCTGCTTCCCCGAGAGGTATTTTGTCATGTCCACATGGTGCATGGAGAACCCTGTGTGCTCTGGAACCTCCACAGACAGTGTTACAGTGAGGTAGAGGAAAACATTACCGAAATAAAAATGTCACATGACCTTTTAAATGATGTGTTAGTAGTGAGAAGGTTTTATTATTTTATTATAAGACATACATTTTCTTACCATCTTATTAGGAACACCTGCACATCATTCAGTCATGTGACTGCACAATACAGATCATGCAGATCCAGGTCAGCTGTCTGAGACTGGACACTTAACACTGTTAAAGACTGAAGACTGGACTCTGTGCAGGACACTCGAGTTCTTCCACTCCAACCTTAACCTTAACACACCATGTCTTCATGGAGCTGCTTTGTACACAGGGGCATTGTCATGCTGGAACAGTGTTTGTGTCTCTTAGTTCCAGTGAAAGGAAACTGTAATGTTACAGCGTACAAAGACATTCTACACAATTGTGTGGTTTAAACTTTGTGGAACATGTAGAAATGTCATCAATGTCAGAATAGTGTGTGTGAGTTCTGGTGGTATGACCGTTCCTCAACATCACCCAACTCACACACATAACTGATCTCTGAGACGTGTCTGAGACTGAACAAGATTTATTAAGTCTTGTTTTTTTCCGCTTATTTTTTTCTTTTTTTTGGTCTTGTTGTTATAAAGCCCCATGTGAACATACATGTTGAGAACCTATGGGCTCGGCTGACCAGGACATGTTTCATGCTAAATTTAGTGTTTATTATAAACTACTCAAAGTAAACAAAATACCAGTAACAAGTAACAGAAGTGTGTTATTAAATGATTTGCTCTCACTGGGATGGTGCACTTGAGAGTCTGTGTTGTGTATTTTAGCTACAAAAACATGAAAGTAAATAAATATTTAAGGTCATTGAAGGTAAAAAAAAATGGAGCTGAAGCTTAAACTAGAAGCTCTAAAAGTAAATTAGCGTTCTTTAGTTTGACTGTTAGCAAAGTAGAAGCTAAATTCCTTTAGAAAATTAATTTTTACCTACAAGTACTTCACTAAACTTCTTCTATCAGAGAGGTTCCAGCACACAGGACTGATAGAGCTCCAGTATATCAGATCTGTAAAGTCATGTGACTCATCACAGCATCAGAATAGACAAGAATTCACTGTGAGCTCCACATCTCATTACAGCTAATGGACCAATCAGATCAGTCCACAGCTTCAAAACATCCAATCAGGCGTGAGTCTGGACCTGGTTTTCTATTGAACACACAAGTTCATTACCTCACTATCACTTCATCTGAACAGGAACGATGAACACACTCTTTGTCACTCTTTCTGCTCTTTTTTCTCTCTTCACAGCTGGTGAGTAACATCTGGAAACTTTAACTTAAATTAATTAAATATGAAATATTACTGAATTATCATTAAATATTAAACACTTTTTTACAGTAAATTCTTCTGACATCAAGGAGCTTCATGTGGGAACAGTAAAGCATGGAGGAGATGTAACTATGGAGTGTGACATTAGCAGTGTCACAGAGAAAGATAAATTAGGTTGGTACAGACAGAGGTCAGGAAAATTGCCTCAGTATTTTGCAAAACCATACCAGGGCAATTTGGGCTACAGATTTGTTGAGGGATTTAATGATAATCGCTTCAGTATTAGTGTAAATGACCATAAATTTCATCTCAAGATTAAAGAAATAAAAGATGATGATGTAGGAGAATATTTCTGTGGAGAAATGGAAGGAAGTATACTGAAGTACACATCTGGAACACGTCTGCAATTTGAAGGTAAACAGTTTTACTCTGATAACCTGCTAATTCCAGATCAACACTTTAACCAGAATTATGTGTACATATGCATTAAATGTTGAATATTTCACATTATTCATATTTACTATCGTTTCTGTTTATTTGCTGCTTTTCTAATTTATTTGTAAAGATAAAGAGACAGCACACAGACCTACATCTGAATCTACATCCAGTGTTTCAAACTGCACCAATAAACCAGGCAGGAATTTGTCTTCCTTTCACTGTCTATAACAAAACTTCCTTATTGAAAACCTCTCCCTGTTAATAAATCATCCAATATTTATACAAGGTGTAAATGTATACATTGTGTGTATTTTCATCATTTCAGACTATCGGATTATTGCCTTAACAGTCTCCAATATAATCTCTGTTATTGTAATCGCAGTACTGGTTGGAGTTTTATATAAAAATCACAGAAAAGGTTTGTTTACTTTTATTATTGTTGTTATTTATAGAGTTATTGTATAAAGTTATCATCTAAATGTGAATCCGATTCATGGAAGAGAATTTTAATAGACAAATATTCACCAAAATATCAGTGTAATCATTATTTTAGTATTTTAATCCGCTCTGGTTAATAAATGTTTGGTCTTCTTTATCAGGCTGCTGCTGCAGATGATGATGTGTTGAACTATGCAGCTGTGAGTTTTGCTAAGAAACCTTCATCCTCCAGAACATCCAGAGAAAAGAGTCATGAAGACGTTTATGCACGAGTTAAAATATAATAATGAATTTAAATCATCAGACACTGGAGATTTACTGCTGTAAGTCACATTTTATTTGCTCATGCATGATAAGGGGAAAAGGGGGATTACTTTCTGTTTTTAACAAAAATTCAATATTCTTACATTTTCTAAATATAATTATTATAATTATTATTTTTATATCATTATCCTGTGTTTATCTGCATTTTGCTGTGAAATTATTTGTATATATTTTTAAATAAATAATAAAATGCTTATGAAAGGAAATATTTGGAGTTTAGAGTATATAATATGTATATACAGTATATAAAAAATCCTGAAATAAATTTGAGTTGAAGTCTCAGGTTGCTTCAGTTATTGTTTCTAAAGCAACAACTTCTCAGAGACGTCTTACGCTGATCACTCTACATAACCTAAACCTACAAACAAAGGTTTTAATTAAAGACGTTGCTAGGTTACAGAGCGCTGGTTGTTCTTGTGGTCCATCAGTGCTTTAATTCTGTTCCACATGAGCTGTTGTTCTCAAAGTCCTCATATTTCTTGCATCTTTAATGTTTTTTTTGAGCTCCTCTAGCTTTCCTCTAGCTGTAGGTCTGTTTATCAGACACCTGAAAGTCACATCTCCTTCCTTAAGCAATTTCTGCACGCTGTTTAGACGTGACTTCTGCTTAGGAAAATGACAACAATTCCAGTGTGGAAGGTTAGGTATCCCAGGATTCCCTGTGAAACAGATCCCAGTCAGTGTATCTTGCAGCATTCAGGTGGTGTCCACAGGTCCTACAGACCAATGGTATGTCCACCGGGATCAGTTTTAGGGAAATATACTCTGAGAATTTGTGTGAATTTGGTCCAGAGTGTTAAACTTCATTTGAAGTTGAAGTCTCTGCTCTTCCCAGAGTCCCAGGTCCTGTCCACTCTGT
The DNA here is from genome assembly GCA_033459395.1 of Hemibagrus guttatus. Lineage (NCBI taxonomy): Eukaryota > Metazoa > Chordata > Actinopteri > Siluriformes > Bagridae > Hemibagrus > Hemibagrus guttatus. The sequence goes on from JAUCMX010000019.1 coordinate 19,475,573, forward strand.
GGACAGCGTGATCAGATAACTCGATTAGCAGCATTAGGAATAAAGCAGTTCAGCCAGGTGGATGAATTTTGCATGAAGTGTAATTTGTATGTTGCTGATGAATATAAACGTTATTGGAATTGTTCAAAGATTTTGTGATTCACACACACAATCAAAAACAAGTAAAAAACTGCAAAGGAGTGACTTCTAAATGTCTGATATTATTTATAGCCCTGATGAAGGAAGAATAAAACCATCTGTCAAAGTGAGGATATTAAAGGCTCAAACTACTAACTGTTATGGGGTGCAAGATCCCCCAATGGACCACTAGGGGGCCTTCAGCAGGGGTTTTGCATATTCAGTCAGGTGTTCGTTTTAGCCACGCCTCTTCCTAATGTGTTTCCACCTTTGTTCACCTGTTCCCAATGTGTCTCTGATTATGTTCCTTATTTATAGTGGCCGTCTGTCTTAGTTAAGTTGCTAGTCCTTGTCTTTGTGTTACGTCTGTGTGGATCTATGTTCTTTTCTTTCATAAACCCCTGTCTGCCGTCTATCTCCGCGTTGGAGATACACCGGCACGAGCAGCGTGCTCCGTACACCAGCGAGTTGTGACAGAAGGACTAGCCAAAACAGTACAGACCCAATGCGGCACGAGGTATGCGAGGCTTCCTTTCTCTCCCAAAAACGTTCCTGTTTGGATTTCTCCAGCACATCTTTTCGCGTCTGTTCCCATGGGGAACGCCGCTCCACTTCCGGGTTTCCGTGAAGGGTGTTGCCCCATTTTTCGCAGCGGAAGATGTTTTTAACCTGCATTTTTTCTCTTTTTTTTTGCCGGTACTCGCTCCGCTTTTGTTCCTGGGAGGAATGTGGCTCCACTTCCGGTTCTCCGTGGAGGGCGTTACCTCACTTCCGTCGGCGGAGTAGATTACCGGGTGCCCTTGCTTTTGTTTTTTGAGTTTTTTCTTCCGGAGTAAAATTTTTTTCCTTTTGTCCCTATGAACCTGCTTCCTGTTCCGGTGGGGTTTCCTGTTTAAAATTTTTTTTCTTCGGTATGGGTACATCGCTCCGCCTCTATTTCCTGTGGGGGGCGTCGCTCCACTTCTGTTACTCCGTGCAGGACGCCGCCTCACTTCCGTCGGCGGAGGATGGCCCCAGTCAAACCTTCTTCTTCTTCCTCGTCTTCGCCGGGACTCGCTCCGCCTCACTCCTAATCGGCGGAGGAGATCGCCGGCCACACCTCCCTCCCTCCCTCCCTCTCCTCAGGGGTTTTCGGCTCGACTACGCGTCGGTGGACGTCGCTCGGCTCTGCTGCTCGGCGGTGGACGTCACTCGGCTCTGCTGCTCGGCGGTGGACGTCGCTCGGCCCTCCTGCTCGGCTGTGGACGTCGTTTGGGACTCTCTGGCCTTACCGCCGTGCCCATCACTCCCCCCACTTGCCTCGCCTTGCTCCTCGCTCCACCCACGTACCTCGCCGTGTTCCTCGCTCCCTTCACCTGCCTCGCTTTGCTCCTCACTCCCCCACTTGCCTCGCCTTGCTCCTCGCTCCCCCCCCTTGTTGCCTCTCCGTGTTCCTCGCTCCTCTTCGGGTTTTACTGGACCGAAAACTCTTCCGGACGATGGGGAGGGGTTGGCGCGTCGGGAGCCGCGCCGTGGGGGGGTACTGTTACGGGGTGCAAGATCCCCCAATGGACCACTAGGGGGCCTTCAGCAGGGGTTGTGCATATTCAGTCATGTGTTCGTTTTAGCCACGCCTCTTCCTAATGTGTTTCCGCCTTTGTTCACCTGTTCCCAATGTGTCTCTGATTATGTTCCTTATCTATAGTGGCCGTCTGTCTGCGTTAGTTTGCTAGTCCTCGTCTTTATGTACTGTCTGTGTGGATCTATGTTCTTTTCTTTAATAAACCCCTGTCTGCCGTCTATCTCCGCGTTGGGTCTGACTCACCTACACCGGCACGACCAGCGTGCTCCGTACACCAGCGATTTGTGACACTAACCTCATCGATTTCATTTCCCCATAAGTTCATTACTTCCATTTTTTCACTATGAGTCTTATTACAAATATATTATACAGGGGCAAATAACAGCAGAAGACCCACAAATGGACAGACTGTATGAGTGGAGGAAATGACTGGTGCATTATTTCCTGTTGACTGAGATGCAGGAAGACACAGTGTGAAAAAAACAGACATCTTTAAATATGTGTGAAATACGAGGATCATTAACAGCTCTCAGTTTAAACTCAGTACAGTAGCAGCATTCTGAATCATATTTAATTACACAAAATTCTGCTCAATTGGATAGTATAATAATATATATTTTGTGAGAAGTGTGTTCAGACTGAAGAAGAAGAAGAAAAAGAAGAAGAAGAAGAAGAAGAAAAAGAAGAAGAAGAAGAAGAAGAAGAAGAAGAAGAAGAGCACTTTAAGAACCCGGATGATGCACTTATTCGCCTGAAAAAAAAACAAGTGTGAATGTTAGACACTTCATGCACTCAACACTCACAGCATTACAGAGAGGAAAAGGGGCAGGGCTACCAGGCGCTGAGAGTGGACGAGAAAACCTTTTCAAGATGGCTGACAACACTGCAATGGACAAGACATCTTACAAATGCCCACATTGATTTCTTTTTCAACATCCTGTATGGAGCAGGGATTCAGGGACCAACACAATATTAGGCAGGTGGTCATAATGTTATGCCTGAATGGTGTATCTATCCATCCAAAATCTGTTATTGTTCTTGATGAGCGGTACAAACAGGTGGCCACCTATTAAGGTAGGCAGCTTCTGCTTATATACTTAGTTTGTGTTGTTTGCCGAGGTTGGCCCATGGTGGTAAGGACGCTTTACAGAGACCCCTCCGGTTTAATAGAACATCGTAAGGGTTTTGTTTCCAGAGGAAATACATGCATGCACTGGACTACTGTGCTGTTAAGTGGGCCTTGATGGATAGCAGTACATAAAAAGTAGCTGGTAGATGAGCATTGCATGTTCATGGCCTTGATGGATAGCAGTAAAACCTAAAAACAGACAAGTATGAGTGAGCGCCTATGAGCATATACTGTACTGTTAAGAGGGCCTTGATGGATAGCAGTACATAAAAAGGTAGATGCTCATTGTATTGGTCTGTATTTGTTGGTATGAGGGCCTTGATGGATATCAACAAAAATTAAAAGTGGCCCAATACAGTATGTGTGCATAATTATTATACTACTTGTGTGTAAGAGACCACAGCGGTTAGTATAGATATCGTTTTATTATCACTGGCATTTCAGGACAATGTGTTGCTGCTGGTGGTATGAAGAAAAAGCTCTATGTGTGACTAACATTTGTACGTGTATGTTGTTGTGTTGAGGAAGTGCATTCGTAAAATAATTTGAGTCACTCCAGGAAGTGTTTGTGTAAACGTTTGAGATTGTGAGTGCATGAGAGCTCTATGTCTGTCTATGTGTGAGTGTGTATGAGCCCTGTACATAAAGGGACAGGGTTCGGTGTTGTACCTTAATAAATAAAACTGTATAAACCTTATACTGAGGGGGGCACGGTGGCTTAGTTTTTAGCACGTTTGCCTCACACCTCCAGGGTTGGGGGTTCGAGTCCCGCCTCCGCCATGTGTGTGTGGAGTTTGCATGTTCTCCCCGTGCCTCAGGGGTTTCCTCCGGGTACTCCGGTTTCCTCCCCCAGTCCAAAGACATGCATGGTAGGTTGATTGGCATCTCTAAATTGTCCGTAGTGTGTGATTGCGTGAGTGAATGAGAGTGTGTGTGTGTACCCTGCGATGGGTTGGCACTCCGTCCAGGGTGTATCCTGCCTTGATGCCCTATGACGCCTGAGATAGGCACAGGCTCCCCGTGACCCGAGTGTAGTTCGGATAAGCGGCAGACAATGAATGAATGAATGAAACCTTATACTGTTATTGTAGTAGAAATTGGGTTTTTAAATGATGAGAAAGGATTCTCTATTATATAAGTAATTTGAGTTGTTGGCAAGTAATTGCAGTAAGGACTGAGATATTAAGGAAAGTGGCTATCAGTGTTTGGCACTGTGGATGACGGTGGAGTTATATAATAGTATAAGACTACATGTCACATTAAATAGGCTTAATAATAGTTAGTTGAATAAGCATAAAATAATTGCAATAAGTTAAAGTTGTGGTGTTAGAGACTGCGGAATGTAATGGCAGCCTCTCCTGTGGAAACATTAGTGGTGAAACATCCATTCAATTCAATTCAATTCAATTTTATTTGTATAGCGCTTTTAACAAAGAGCATTGTCTCAAAGCAGCTTTACAGAACATAAGAAACAATAAACATACAAACAAACAGTCCTAGATGTTAGACAAAATTTTCCCTAGTGAGCGAGCCTGAGGTGACTCAGGCGACTGTGGCCAGGAAAAACTTCCTTAGATGGAATTAGGAAGAAACCTTGAGAGGAACCAGACTCAAAAGGGAACCCATCCTCATCTGGGTGACACCGGAGAGTGTGATATGAACAATGTCCTTTCTGCATTAGTTGTGTGATGCAGATACAGCATGTGTAGAATGTTATGTGTAAAATGTCCACATAGTGTTGGCAATGCTGCTTTGATTACTCCAGTCCTCAGAAAGCAGAACCCAGCTGGAGCTGGTCCATCTCTGGATGCCACTGGAGCTGGCACAATCTCTGTGTTACTCGGGGATGGGTAGAAGAAGGGAAACAAATGGAAAGGAATTAGCTTAGCTGCTATTCATAATATTTGCAGGCACTAGATGAGGACGTGCATTTAATCAGATGTATTGGAGAGTACAAAGTTATGGGATGTATTAGGTGTATGCCTGGCTAAAAAGATATGTCTACGTTTGAACTGGGAGACTGTGTCTGAGCCCTGAACACTGTCAGGAAGACTGTTCCAAAGTTTAGCAGCTAAATACGAAAAAGCTCTACCCCCTTTTGTAGACTTTGATATTCCATTGTGAAAAGACCTTATAATGAAGATCTCAAACAAATGGCAGAAAAGAACTAAAAGTATGAGTACAAAATGGCCAGAGGACAGGACATATGATGTAGCATTGTGTGATGAAATGGAAACTCTGATAAAAAATTACAAGACTACAGTGAGCAACAAGAAGAGTACGCAGAGAGAAACAAAAATACAGCAAGAAAGGGAAGTGTTAGCTTTATTTAAGAAAGAAGGAGAAATGTTAGTGAAAAAGAACAAACAGGAGAGGAAAAAGCTAAAGCAGTTAGATAGCGAGGCACAGAATAAAAGCAAGGAGGGGTTGGCTACACTGCCCTCATATGTACCCCTGGAAGGTCAATTCCCAGTACTCAAAGGAAAGGTGGAAGTTTTAGGAGAGATGCAGATGGAAGGTCATGTTGATTTAGATGAAGATGATAGGGAGCTGTAGGTGAAACCAAAGAAGAGACAGGATAGGAAAACTGATAGAGAGGAAAGTACACCATTAGACTGTTATCGAGATGTTAAGGCAGAGTTACAGAGGATGAAAAAAGAATATGGATAGGAGGGAAAAAGAGAAGAGGATGCAGGAATAAAGCTAAGTGAAGAGGGGATAGACAGGATCATTAAAACACCAGGACAACTAAGCAGTGAGACAGAGAAAGTATTGACACCAAGAAGCAGATTATTATATAGTAGAGAGATTGAAGGTGAAGAGGAGTCATCATTTGCTGTAGGAAATTGGAAACGGGGAAGAGATACAGGAAGACTTAGGCCCTTAGCTCCACAATTACCAATTATAATTAAAGGTGCACAGGGACAATATGTGCCATGGGCTACACCTTGAGGGGCTTGTCACTCGCCTCCCTAACATTCATGAAGGAGCTGGAAAGTGGATAAAAGTGTTAGAAGATGAGACTGCTGGTAAATTGTTATCTGAGGGGGACGTAAAAGACCTTTTGGCAAAGATCTTGGGAGGAGGAAAGATGGAAGAAATTCTTCATGCTTCACACTTGACCGAGGCAGTAGATACACATCATATGGATGGAATTGTCTTCGATGCTTACCCCCCTGCCGTGTGGCGTGCCCTGCATGCCAAGTATCCAAATAGAGTTGACCCAAATGCATTAAAGGGGGAAGCAGAGAACTCAACGCTGTACATTTAGAGGCAACTGAAAACATGGAAACAAGAGACAGAGGGGGATCCAGAGGGAGATCCATTACTGGCTACATTGTTTAGACAGGCCGTAATAAATGCCATGCCGCAGCCTGTAAAATGATGGAAGCTGGAAGAGGTTCTGTGACCATGTTTCACATGCTGTTGACCAATACAGAAAGAATGAGCATAACTTAAGAATGTAAGAAAAAGAGCTACAGAGAAAACTGACTCAGTTACAATTTGAAGAACTGACAAATAAACATAAGAAAAAGGTTCAAGCTACAATTCAGAAAGAGGAAGCAGAGCAGATGTCAGTAAGAGCACCTGTCAATGCTCCCCCCACTCTCCAGCCTGTTCCACTTACAGCGATGACGACGCCTGCAGCACTCACTCCCACTACACACCTCCCTGCACCCATTGTCAAAGTTTATACCCAACAAACAGAGCAGAATGGGTGGAAAGCAAAACAGCCCCAGAGAGGCCAAAGAAATGGTTGGTTTAACACCTGGGGGGTGTGATGGGAGGGGGGTGGCAGCAGTCGTTTTGGGGTACAGCCCAGGGCCCAGTGAACCCGTGGGGGGCTCCAAACCATGGTTATTAGGGATGCCCAGAGAATCCTATAGGGGAGAATCAGTTACCAATTTTAACAACTAATGCTAAACAAGAACCCATGCTGCATATTGAGGTAGAGGGAAGAAGCACACCCATGTTAGTAGACACAGGAGCAGTTTATACATGCATAAATACAAATTATGCCTCATATCTCCCCATGTCTGGAAAGTTTGCAAAGAGGGTAGGCATCTCGGGACGGAAACAGCTAATTCCTATGACTGCTCCAGTTCATCTACAAACTAACAACAAGAGTGTGACTATACCTATTCTAGTTTCAAATCAAACTCCTGTTGATAGGAAGAGATGCATTATGTAAGTTAGGGCTGCAAATATGGTGCTCCCCAGAAGGTGTATATGTAGACATGAAAGGTATAGGAAACCAAATGATGATTACTGAGCCAGAAGCGAATGTGTACTGGATAGGACAGATAGAAAGTGATGTAATTAATAAGTTAATTGAATAAGTTTATTGAAGCAGAGATTCACAAAGCACAGTTACCAAAGTCAGAGTTTCACTGTACAATGCTATATGACTCAGGCAAAGATGCTAGCCTAGAAAAAACATGGCAGGAAGAGACAAAAGGACAGAAAATTGAATTGATCACACAATACATCATCATAGGTAAGCAAGGGGCAGCTATAAATATAGCTGAGGGTGAATTCGTTAACAGGTGGTTCAATGTAGCTGATTCAGTTCCGCATGTAACATTATATGTAGGGAAGAATTGGAAATCAAAAGACTTAGGGCCAATGATGAAAAAAGCTCAACATATTCAATGGGAGTCAACAATAATCCTGTTGATCTTTCAGTCTGCTGATAAAAACTATATCAAAATCTTGTGTGGTAGTAACTTTATTGGTACTCCTCAAGAAATTGTTATTAGTCACGAGCCACAAACACAAATGACATCACCATCTGAAGGCGTAGGGACAGTTGAAGCTGAGCTGCTTAGTGAAATGGAAAGGCAGGTCCCATCTGAGTTATGGTCTCAACATCACACAGATGTAGGACTAATAAAGTCGGCCAGTCCAATCCAAATACAGCTTAAGTATACAACTACCCGGGAAGATACAATATCCTCTGCAACCTGAGGCAGAAGTAGGCATAAAAAAAAAAAACAGTTATTGTAATATGCCAATTTTTCCTGTGATCAAAGCAGACAAATCTAAATGGCACGTGATTCATGATTTACAAGCGATTAATGATATAATAGAGGACTGTCCTGCTGATGTTCCAAATCCACACACGCTGCTAACCAATGTCCCTCCCAAAGCCAAATACTTCACTGTGATTGATCTGTGTTCAGCCTTTTTCAGTGTTCCAGTGGCAGAAGAAAGTAGATATCTGTTTGCATTTACATATGCTGGTAAGCAATATACATACAGTAGAATGCCTCAAGGGTTTAATCATTCACCACATATATTCAATCAGGTACTTCAGGCTGACTTAGATGATCTGATGATAGACAGTTCACTGTTGCAATATATGGATGACCTATTAATTTGCTCAACATCACTAGAACAGTGCCATAGAGATTCCATTAAGGTACTCAGTAAGGTAGCTCAGGGGGGTCATAAAGTATCTAAAGTCAAATTACAATATTGCGAGCCACACGTTGAGTATTTAGGCCAGTTAATTTCATATGGCACAAAAGCTATAGCCCCAACCCATGTAGAAGGCCTGAGTAAAGTGCCACTGCCACAAACAGTAAAGCAACTGATGACCTTTTTAGGCCTAACTGGTTTTAGTGCTGATTGGATAGAGGAATATGCAGTAAAAACAGCGCCATTGAGGGAAATAATGAAAGCAGTAGGACTGCAAGACCTAAGTGCTCCATTAAGCTGGAATACAGATGCATTGGTAGCATTTGAATCTACAAAGAAAGAACTGCCAACAGCGCCTACCTTAGGTATAGCAGATTATACTAAACCATTCCACCTATATGTGGCTAACCGAGCTGATATGTACGCGTCAGCCGTTTTGATGCAAGAGACCTGCAGTGGCAGGAAAAAACAGCTTCTAGCATACTACAGTACTAAGCTAGATAATGTAGCGCAAGGTTACCCACCATGCTATCAGCAAGGTCTTGCAGCAGTATATTATGCATATGAGAAAGCTTCCGCATTAACTATGGGTTACCCAGTAACTATTTATACACATCACAAAGTGGTAGAGTTGATAGAACAAGGGAAATTTGTTCTAGCTCAGGCTCGTATACTAGCTTACTCCGTACTGCTCACATATCCAGATGTTACTATTAAGCTGATGTAACACAGTTAATCCAGCTGACTTGATTAGGCGTACGAAGGTGAGCCTCATGATTGTGTAGCTAATTCATTGGCATTCACTAGATTATGGCCTGAACTTTAATCTATACCAATGCCTGAAGCAGAAGTTGCTTATTTTGTTGATGGGTCTAGTTTTAAAGATCATTTAGGAAATCACACAGGGTATGCGGTGGTAAAGAAGGACGGAAGAGGAATTTAAACCCATTCTGTCTCAACACTGTATACAGCCATGCTCCGCTCAGTTAGCAGAACTAAAAGCGCTCACATCTGCATGCCAATTAGCGAAGGGGCAGATAGCAAATATTTTTACGGACTCAGCCT
>JAUCMX010000019.1:19485365-19531222 GCA_033459395.1 Hemibagrus guttatus
TATATATGCCACAGAACTGGAATTGTGACTAGTCAGAATTTAATTGTAGATATCTCTAACCGGAATTATAGATAGCCATAATTTAGAATCAGATATCTGTTATCACGCCTCCGCCATGTGTGTGTGGAGTTTGCATGTTCTCCCTGTGCCTCGGGGATTTCCTCCGGGTACTCCGGTTTCCTCCCCCAATCCAAAGACATGCATGGTAGGTTGATTGGTGTCTCTAAATTGCCCGTAGTGTGTGATTGTGTGAGTGAATGAGAGTGTGTGTGTGCCCTGCGATGGGTTGGCACTCTGTCCAGGGTGTATCCTGCCTTGATGCCCAATGATGCCTGAGATAGGCACAGGCTCCCCATGAACCGAGAATAGATCGGATAAGCGGTAGACAATGAATGAATGAACTTTCAAACGAAAAATGCACCATCTGGCCTCAAAGCTGCAGCGCCATGATAGACAATGAATGAATATCTGTTATCAAGTTATAGATATCTTCAAATTAATTCTGATTAGAGATATCTCAAATTAGAGAGATCGTTCCCCACAAATTCCTTGATTGTGTACGCGTTCTATTTCCTGGCATTTTCTCATTATTTTGTCTACAACAGCGACCGCCATTTCTTCTGCTAACACTGTTCAAATGATTTGTTTGCTGGGCGAATATCCAATAGAAAGCCTTGCATGACCAACGTCATGCACAACAATACTGACGAGTCAAAATGACGTTTGCGATATCTTTAACTTTAATTCTGCCTAGGCAAGACTCAATTATAGATATCTGCAATTGTCATTAAGGATGTGTGACGAGTTGAATATCGTTTTCAGTGACGCCATTGCAGATATCCGTAACGCACTTCTGACTATTCAATTGTGAATTACAGATATCCCTAACTGTCATTGTGACTAGGCAGAATGCAATTACTACTAGTCAAAAATATGTTGTTGATATCTGTAATGTTCATTCCGGATAGTCAGCTTTAGCCATTAAATCTTAAAACGGCTTGCCACATCCAATGTCACCACACTCAAAAGACTTCATTTTTCCCGTACTCGCGTAAATCATAAAAGTTCTCCCTTGGTGCTTCATGTGGAAGGAGATATCCAGTGTGTTTTCTGGTGATTCCAGAAACATAAACACTTGTCTCCTAAACGATGCAACATGTTGTAGAGCAGGATGTTTACAGCCCAGTGCACTGCACTCACACAACTCCCAGAATGCAACAGAGAGAGAGAGAGAGAGAGAGAGCGAGAGAGAGAGAGAGAGAGAGAGAGAGAGAGAGAGAGACGGAGAGAGGGAGAGAGACAGAGAGAGGGAGAGAGCGAGAGAGAGAGAGACAGAGAGAGAGAGAGAGACAGAGAGAGAGAGAGAGACACACACACAGAAAGAGAGAGAGAGCGAGGGAGAGAGAAAGAGAGAGAGAGAGATACACACATTAGTTATATTTGTTTACAAATTAAAAGTGTTGAACATTTAGTGCACTTCTTCTTCTTCTTTCGGCTTTTCCCTTCAGGGGTCTCCACAGCGAATCATCTCTCTCCACCTATCCCTATCTTCTGCATCCTCAACACTTGCACCCATTAGCTTCATATCCTCATTAATTCCATCCATATACCTCCTCTTTGGCCTTCCTCTTTGCCTCCTGCCTGGCAGCTCCATGTCCAACATTCTCCTACCAATATACTCACTCTCCCTCCTCTGAACATGTCCAAACCATCTTAATCTGGTCTTCCTAACTTTGTCCCCCATATGTCCAACATGAGCTGTCCCTCTGATATACTCGTTCCTAATCCTGTCCAACCTTGTCACTCCCAAAGAGAACCTCAACATCTTCAGCTCTGCTACCTCTAGCTCTGACTCCTGTCTCTTCCTCAGTGACACTGTCTCTAAACCATACAGCATGGCTGGTCTCACCACTGTCCTGTACACCTTCCCCTTGATTCTCGCTGATATTTTCCTATCACACAGAACTCCCGACACCTTTCTCCACCCATTCCAACCAACCTGCACTCGCTTCTTTACCTCTTTCCCACACTCTCCATTACTCTGGACTGTTGTCTTATTACAACTGACTTTCATTCCTCTTCTCTCCAGTGCAAACCTCCACCTCTCCTGGTTTTCCTCCACCTGCTCCCTGCTCTCACTACAGATCACAATGTCATCTGCAAACATCATTGTCCAAGGAAACTCCTGTCTGACCTCCTCTGACAACTGGTCCATCACTATAGCAAACAGGAAGGGGCTCAGAGCCGATCCCTGATGCAGTCCCACCTCCACATTGAACTCCTCTGTCTGACCTACAGCACACCTCACCACTGTCCTGCTCCTCTCATACATGTCCTGCACCACTCTGACATACTTCTCTGCTACTCCTGACTTCCTCATACAGTACCACAGCTCTTCTCTTGGCACCCTGTCATACGCTTTCTCCAAGTCTACAAACACATAGTGCAACTCCCTCTGACCATCCCTATACTTCTCCATCAAAATTCTCAGAGCAAAAATTGCATCTGTTGTGCTCTTTCTGGGCATGAAGCCATACTGCTGCTCACAAATTTCCACTACCTTCCTTAACCTAGCTTCCACTACTCTTTCCCATAGCTTCATTGTATGGCTCATCAACTTTATCCCCCTATAGTTGCTGCAACTCTGCACATCACCCTTATTCTTAAAGATCGGCACTAACACACTTCTTCTCCATTCCTCAGGCATCCTCTCACTCTCTAAAACCCTGTTGAACAAACTAGTTAAAAATTCCACTGCTGCCTCTCCCAGACACTTCCAGACCTCCACCGGGATGTCGTCAGGACCAACTGCCTTTCCACTTTTCCTCCTCTTCAAAGCCTTCCTGACTTCATCCTTTCTAATCTTATCTACTTTCTGTTCCACAGAGTTCACCCCTTCTACTCTTTTTTCCCTCTCATTTTCCACATTCATCAGCTCCTCAAAGTACTCCTTCCATCTCCTCTGTATACTCTCCTCACTTGTGAGCACCTTTCCATCTCTATCCTTAACACTAACTTGCTGCACATCCTTCCCATCTTGATCCCTCTGCCTAGCTAACCTGTACAAGTCCTTCTCTCCTTCTCTAGTGTCTAACCTAGTGTACAACTCGTCATATGCCTTCTGCTTGGCCTTAGACACCTCCCTCTTCACTCTGCGCTGTAACTCCTTGTATTCCTGTCTATTCTCTTCAGTCCTGTCCATGTCCCACTTCTTCTTGGCTAACCTCTTCCTCTGGACACTATCCCGAACTTCCTCATTCCACCACCAAGTCTCCTTATCTTCTTTCCTCCTTCCAGATGACACACCCAGCACCTTTCTCCCTGTCTCCCTGATCACTTCTGCTGTAGTTTCCCAGTCATCTGGCAGCACTACCTGACCACCCAGAGCCTGCCTCAACTTCTGTCTAAATTCCTCACAACATTCCTTCTTTTTCAGCTTCCATCACTTGGTTTTCTTCTCTATCTCTATCTTTGACGTCTTCTTTTTACAGACCATCAAAGTCATCCTACACACCACCATCCTATGCTGTCTGGCTACACTCTCTCCCACTACCACTTTACAGTCACTAATCTCTTTCAGATTGCCTCTTCTACATAGGATGTAGTCTACCTGTGTTCTCCTACCACCACTCTTGTAAGTCACTCTATGCTCCTCCCTCTTCTGAAAATAAGTGTTAACCACAGCCATGTCCATCCTCTTAGCAAAGTCCACTACCATCTGTCCTTCTAGGTTCCTTTCCTTAACTCCAAACTTGCCCATCACCTCCTCATCACCTCTGTTCCCCTCACCAACATGTCCATTAAAATCCGCTCCTATCACCACTCTCTCACCCGTGGGAATACTCTCCATCACCTCATCTAATTCACTCCAGAATCTCTCTTTCTCCTCTAACTCACAACCTACCTGTGGGGCATAACCACTAACAACATTCAACATCACCCCTTCAATCTCTAACTTCAGACTCATCACCCTGTCTGACACTCTCTTCACCTCCAGGACATTCCTCACAAACTCCTCCTTCAGGACCACACCTACCCCATTTCTCTTACTATCCACACCATAATAAAACAGCTTGAATCCTGCTTCTATACTACGAGCCTTGCTACCTTTCCACCTGGTCTCCTGTACACACAGTATATCCACTGTCCTTCTCTCCATCATATCAGCCAGCTCTCTACCTTTCCCTGTCATACTGCCAACATTCAGAGTTCCTATTCTCAGTCCTACACTCTTGCCTTTTCTCTTCTCTCTCTGTCTGCGCACACTCCTCCCTCCTCTACTTCTTCCACCAACAGTAGCCCAATTTCCACCGGCACCATGTAGGGGTCATTTCTCACTACAACACATCTCGCTCTCTCTCCAGCGTCCGAGAATACATTCATTACAGGACAATCAACTACAGCGCTCCAGCGACTTCCTGGGTTGGATTCTGAAATTCTAAAATAAAAGTCTCCTTCTCCGCGCAGTCAGTTTCTCGGAATTGTTAGGGATATTAAAAATGTAAATAAAGTGCACAGAGCTGGGAAATATATCTTTATTTCAATATTTTTGCTTATCTACATATTAAATGAACAGAATTACTCTCATTACAAATAAAATTAAACATAAGTAAGTCTAATAATAATGAAATAAGCAAACTAGAAGAAATAAAATATATAAAAAAGGTAATACGCTATGAGATGTGAAAAGGGGAAAAAAGGAGAAGGAACAAAGAGAGGAAAAAGTAAACAGGAGGAAGAGAAAAATAAAACCATTAAACTTAATTAAATTTAATTTTAATATTTAAAAGTGGACAGGATAAAGAAATAGGAAACGGTTCTGTATTTTTTACTAGAAATGTGGTCTGAATGCGCCCCTAGTGGCCAAACCGCCGCATTGCAACAACAACCATGAGAAGAAAACTATGTTAAAGAAAATTATGTTAAAATAATTATTTGTTATTAATGTAATCAATAAAATAACATTAGACTGAAAGTTGAAAAATGTTGAAGAGCTACAGAGACCAGATAGAAAAGCTAATTCTCAGCAACATCACTCCTGTGTTCCAACAGCAGCAAAACCTTTATATTTCAAATTAAATAAAAAACTTCAGTGTGGCCTCAGAGTTTTAGACCCCACTGTTTGTATGCACTTTATCAGTAACACCTGGGCACCATGAGATGCTTTTCTGCTCCACATGGCTGTAAAGAGTGATTATATGAGTTACTGAATCCTTTCTGGCAGCTCAAAGCACAAATTTCCTCTTATCCTTATCACCAAGGTGTTTCCACAGGATCTTTATTGTTTTTCACACCATTCTGTATAAACGCTAGAGACTGTTGTGTGTGTGAAAATCCAAGCAGGAGATCTGACAAACTCAAACCAGCACATCTGATACCAAGAACCATGACACGGTTAAAGTTACAGAGATCTGACTATTTCTTTATTCTGGTCTTTGAAGTAAACATTAACTGGAGCTCTTGACCTGTACCTGTATGATTTTATAAGTTGTTCTGCTGTCATGTGATTGTGTGATTAGAAAACTGCATGAATGTTTCGGTCTTCCGATTATAGAGGACAGTGAGTGATGCAAAGAGGCTGCGTTACACTGCTAGCAGCCACCGGAGGACAACTGGGGGGCACACACACACACACACACACACACACACACCATGTGGACTGTCATTTTTGATACAACAAGGAAATTATGCATCACTTCCTGTCTCCGCCTCTTCACTTAGACACACTTGTGCTTTCTCCTAGAGTGATCTAAACACAGGCTCAGATCTCATTTCCTTTTTAAATACAACTACATTTGAAATACAACTACTAGCTACAGCTAGATATACAGTATAACACACTTGTTGCTGCACAAAGCATTTGAACAGAATTATAGAGCAAGAATAAAAGAGCTAAAGTACTAAAAAAAATAAATGTCATGCACTGGAAAACACAGACATTTTAGATGACAATTTGATCAAGTTTAAGATTTTGATTTTAAAACCTTGTGGCATATTGTAAGGATAATAACTGTAACACCGAGAACTCCGATTCTTGAAATGGAGAGCCAGAAGAACACACGCATGTTAGCAGTACAGCTCTCACCTACAGGGAGAAATACAATTATTGTTAGGAATCATTCAGTTCTGATTATTCAGAATGTCATGAAGTCTTATTTGTTTAGGTTTTTGATTTACTATTGTATTTACTAGTTTTTATTTACTATACTTTTCTTTTTGTACATTGGCTTCTGTTGTATTGTTCCATAAATCGTTATGGAACAAAGAATAATCCATAAATTGGCAAAAGTAAAGAATCAAATTCAGACCTTAACTAACTTTATTTCTTAAAGCTCTAACTTATTTCATTGCTGCTGTTTAAATCTCCAAATGTAGTTCCATATGTAGGACTGTGACGGAGCTCCGCCGGAGGCGGAAGTGTTCGGATCCATTCGCCGAGCTGGCGATAGGGGACGAGCAGAGACGGAGTCGGGGACAGGCACAGAGTTCGGCAACGTGTTATCAGTAATCCCAAGCGTATATTCCAAAATCGACAGGCAGAAACAAAAGTCCATAAACAGTCCGAGGTCAGTAATCCAGAAACAGAAACAACACAGGTAATCCAAGAGGGGAAACGGTAAACAGTCCAGGTCAACTCCAGTAGGCAATCCGACAACAAAACGCTCAGTACAATCCATGAAAGATACTTCGCGTCCTGCGAAAAGTGCACCCCGCTTTTATGCCCGGGGCGCAACCCGGAAGCAATCTCAAAAAGCGGGCGAGAGCTCCCTCTCGCGGTTAATTCCAGGGCGGGGCGTGACAGAGCCCCCCCCTCTAGGAACGCCTCCCGGGGTTCCACGCCGAGGGCGCCCCCTGGGGCGCGGCGCCGGTCTCCCCGGGTGGTCGCGATGGAAGTCCTCCGTCAGCGAAGGGTCTAGGATGTCGAGAGCGTCCACCCACGACCGCTCCTCGGCGCCGTAACCCTCCCAGTCCACGAGGTACTGAATGCGCGAACGAACCCGCCTGGAATCCAGAAGGGCCCGCACCCGATAAGCTGGAGAACCCTCGACGTCCAGCGGTGGTGGCGGCTCCTCGCCAGCCGGCGCCCCCTCCGTCGTCGGGTGAGCTGGTTTCAGCAGAGACACATGGAACGTGGGACAAATGCGATATGTCGCCGGGAGTCGCAACCGATACGCCACCGGATTGACCTGGCGTACGATCTCGAACGGCCCGACGAACCTGGGGCTCAGTTTGCGGCACGGCAGCTTGAGGCGGAGGTTCTGCGTGGACAGCCACACCATTTGGCCCACCTGGTAAGAAGGGTGCGGGCGACGACGCCGGTCGGCCTGGATCCTTTGCCTACGCACGGCCCGCTGGAGACGTACATGCGCCCTCTCCCAGACCTCCTGGCTCCGCTGATACCAGTCCTCCACCGTAGGGACGTCGGAAGGCTCCCCTGCCCAGGGGAATAGAGGCGGCTGGTACCCCAGTACGCACTGGAACGGGGTTATACCCGTAGAGGAGTGGGTGAGGGAGTTCTGGGCGTATTCGGCCCAGGGCAGAAACTCACTCCACCGATGCTGCTCCCTGCTGCAGTAGGACCTGAGGAACCGGCCGATCTCTTGGTTGAGGCGCTCCGCCTGACCATTCGACTGGGGGTGGTAACCAGAACTCAGGCTAACTCTGATGCCTAATCGGGCACGGAGATATTCCAGGTTACGGTGATCAGTGAGTACCTGAAATGGATGGCGTGCTCCCTCCAGCCAGTGGCGCCACTCCTCCAGTGCTGCCTTGATGGCCAGTAGCTCCCTGTTGCCCACGTCGTAGTTGCATTCTGCGGCCGTCAGCTTCCGTGAGTAATACGCACATGGGTGGAGCTTGCCAGGTTCGCCATGACGTTGGGAGAGTACGGCCCCGAGGCCGCTACTGGAGGCATCTACCTCCACCACGAAAGGTAAGTCTGGATCCGGGTGTCGTAGAATGGGGGCTGAAGTGAAACTCTCTTTTAGCTGCTGAAAGGCTGCCCGGGCCTGGTCTGTCCAAGCCAGTCTCTTGGGCTTACCTCGCAGTAAGGATGTTAATGGGCCTGCTACCGAGCTGTAGTTCCTTATGAATCTCCTATAAAAGTTGGCGAAACCCAAGAATCGCTGCAACTCCCGCACTGTGGTGGGGGCGGGCCAGTCAGTGACTGCCCGAACCTTGACCATGTCCATCTCCACGCCCCGTTGAGATATCACGTAGCCCAGGAAAGTTACCGTCCTCCGGTGAAACTCACATTTCTCCAGCTTCACGTAAAGGTGATGGCGCTGCAGGCGGGAAAGGACCTCCCGAACGTGTAGCACATGTTCCTCCAGAGACTTGGAGTAGACCAGAATGTCATCAATGTACGCAATGACTCCTTTACCCAGCAGGTCTTGAAATACTCCATTAATCAGTGCCTGGAAGACTGCGGGGGCATTAGTAAGGCCGAATGGCATAACTCGGTACTCGTAGTGCCCGTGAGTGGTGTGGAAAGCGGTCTTCCATTCGTCGCCCTCACGAATCCGAACTAGGTTATAGGCGCTCCTGAGATCGAGCTTGGTGAAGATCCTCGCCCCCCTCAGCTGTTCCAGTGCTGCAGGTACCAAGGGCAGAGGATAGGGGTACGGAACGGTGATGGCGTTCAGGCCCCGGTAATCAATGCATGGGCGTAAGCCCCCGTCCTTCTTACCCACGAAGAAGAAGCCAGCTGCTGCGGGGGACGTGGAGGCCTGAATGTGTCCTGCTGCTAAGGCAGTTTCTATATACTCCTCCATGGCCCTTGATTCGGGTAGCGAAAGGGGGTAGATCCGCCCCCTGGGGGGAGATGCGTTGGGTAGCAGGTCAATGGCGCAATCCCAGGGTTGGTGCGCCGGCAGGCGGGACGCCCTCTCCTTGCTGAAGACCTCTCGGAACTCAGCGTAAGCCTGTGGGAGGTGATCTAGAGGGGGAGGGGACATTTCCCTCACACGAGAGGCCCTGCAAGGCCTTGGCACCTGGTTTTGAAGACAGCCGTAGTGACAGGAGGGTGACCAGCGTACCAGTTCCCTTGATTGCCAGGAGATCTGGGGGTCATGACGACGGAGCCACGGAAATCCCAGGATCACGGGGTTGGCCGGTGAAGAGGTGACGTAAAACGCCAGGCGTTCACGATGAAACAGCCCCACTCGGAACTCCAGCAGCTCTGTCTGACGTTTGAGGTAGCCCTCCCCAATGGGCTGACTGTCAATGGCCGTAATCCTTAGGGATGGTACACAGGGGAAGGTGGTGATCCCGAGCCTCTCCACCAACCCTCCGTCAATAAGGTTTACAGCCGCCCCGGAGTCGATTAGCGCTGCGACAGAGATAACGCGATCAGAGACACTCAAGGACACTGGCACCAACAGACTGAAGAACGGAGAGCTGGTACCCACCTTGGCTGGTGTCTCTCTTTCCGGGCAACGAGAGCTCTGATGTCCTGAGGCCCCGCAGTGGTAGCATAGCCTCATCCGGCCTTGCTGTGAGTGCGTGGGATCAGTCAGTCTGGATCTCCCCAGCTGCATAGGTTCGGGCGCCTCCTCCCTGAAGCTTGGGTAATCCGTTTGGCGGCGATGGCGAACGGGGAAGGCTCGTGAAGCCTCTGCGCGGTGTTGGCGCCGGAGATTGTCCAGACGAATAGCTGTGGCGACGAACTGAGACAAGGTGGTAGCCTCAGCGCGACACGCTAGCTCCGTCTGGAGCTCTGGATTCAAGCCAGCACGAAACACCGCCCAAAGCGAAGCGTCATTCCACCCTGACTGGGCCGCAAGGGTACGAAACGTGATAGCATAATCCGCGGCGGTGTCCGTTCCCTGCCGTAGCTCCATGAGCTGAACGGAGATGTCCTTGCCACCCGCAGGGTATTCAAACACTTCCCGAATTAAGCCAGCGAAGTGAGAAAATGATGACCTAATTTGGGGATCGGCGTCCCAAACCGCCGAAGCCCATTCTAATGCCCTGTCTGTCAGCAGTGACATGATAAAGGCACACTGTGTTTCCTCCTTACTATATACGCCTGGTTGGTGAGCAAAAAACACTTCACATTGCCGCAAAAAACCCCGGCAGCGATCGGCAGAGCCATCAAATTTATCAGGCAAGGCTAGACGTGGTGACTCACCGCGAGCTGTGGGCGGATCCCGGGATGCGGCGATGCTCGCGCCGCGTAGCTGTTCTTGCAGCGCTTCCACCTGATCTTGATAGGAGCGTATAATCGCTCCTTGCCGCACGATGATATCGCGAAGCTCCGCTGGATCCATGATAGGCGAAGTATTCTGTGACGGAGCTCCGCCGGAGGCGGAAGTGTTCGGATCCATTCGCCGAGCTGGCGATAGGGGACGAGCAGAGACGGAGTCGGGGACAGGCACAGAGTTCGGCAACGTGTTATCAGTAATCCCAAGCGTATATTCCAAAATCGACAGGCAGAAACAAAAGTCCATAAACAGTCCGAGGTCAGTAATCCAGAAACAGAAACAACACAGGTAATCCAAGAGGGGAAACGGTAAACAGTCCAGGTCAACTCCAGTAGGCAATCCGACAACAAAACGCTCAGTACAATCCATGAAAGATACTTCGCGTCCTGCGAAAAGTGCACCCCGCTTTTATGCCCGGGGCGCAACCCGGAAGCAATCTCAAAAAGCGGGCGAGAGCTCCCTCTCGCGGTTAATTCCAGGGCGGGGCGTGACAAGGACAGTGTATCTTATCTTTATCTTTAGAAATAAAAAGCAGCAAATAAATAGAAATGATAGTAAATATGAATAATGTGAATAATCACAGAAAACCTTTTCTTTTATTTTTATATAAAACTCCATCCAGTACTGTGATTACAATAACAGAGATTATATTGGAGACTGTTAAGGCAATTATCTAATAGTCTTTGTCTGAAATGATGAAAATACACACAATGTATAAATTTACACCTTGTATAAATATTGGATGATTTATTAACAGGGAGAGGTTTTCACTAAGGAAGTTTTGTTATAGACAGTGAAAGGAAGACAAATTCCTGCCTGGTTTATTGGTGCAGTTTGAAACACTGGATGTAGATTCAGATGTAGGTCTGTGTGCTGTCTCTTTATCTTTACAAATAGTTGTACTTCCAGATGTAGAATGTTGTGTCTCTTTATCTTTACAAATAAATTAGAAAAGCAGCAAATAAACAGAAATGATAGTAAATATGAATAATGTGAAATATTCAACATTTAATGCATATGTACACATAATTCTGGTTAAAGTGTTGATCTGGAATTAGCAGGTTATCAGAGTAAAACTGTTTACCTTCAAATTGCAGATGTGTTCCAGATGTGAACTTTACTACACTTCCTTCCATTTCTCCACAGAAATATTCTCCTACATCATCATCTTTTATGTCTTTAATATTGAGATCAAATTTATGGTCATTTACACTAATACTGAAGCGACTATCATTAAATCCCTCAACAAATCTGTAGCCGAAATCGTTCTGGTATGGTTTTGCAAAATACTGAGGCAATTTTCCTGACCTCTGTCTGTACCAAACTAATTTATCTTTCTCTGTGACACTGCTAATGTTACACTCCATAGTTACATCTTCTCCACGCTTTACTGTTCTCACATGAAGCTCCTTGATGTCAGAAGAATTTACTGTAAAAAAGTGTTTAATATTTAATGATAATACAGTAATATTTCATATTTAATTAATTTAAGTTAAAGTTTCCAGATGTTACTCACCAGCTGTGAAAAGAGAAAAAAGAGCAGAAAGAGTGACAAAGAGTGTGTTCATCGTTCCTGTTCAGATGAAGTGATAGTGAGGTAATGAACTTGTGTGTTCAGTAGAAAACCAGGTCCAGACTCACGCCTGATTGGATGTTTTGAAGCTGTGGACTGATCTGATTGGTCCATTAGCTGTAATGAGATGTGAAGCTCACAGTGAATTCTTGTCTATTCTGATGCTGTGATGAGTCACATGACTTTACAGATCTGATATACTGGAGCTCTATCAGTCCTGTGTGCTGGAACCTCTCTGATAGAAGAAGTTTAATGAAGTACTTGTAGGTAAAAATTCATTTTCTAAAGGAATTTAGCTTCTACTTTGCTAACAGTCAAACTAAAGAACGCTAATTTACTTTTAGAGCTTCTAGTTTAAGCTTCAGCTCCAGTTTTTTTACCTTCAATGACCTTAAATATTTATTTACTTTCATGTTTTTGTAGCTAAAAGTAAGTCACAGGCACCATCCCAGTGACAGGAAATCATTTAATAACACACTTCTGATACTTGTTACTGGTATTTTGTTTACTTTGAGTAGTTTATAATAAACACTAAATTTAGCATGAAACATGTCCTGGTCAGCCGAGCCCCTAGGTTCTCAACATGTATGTTCACATGGGGCTTTATAACAACAAGACCAAAAAAAAGAAAAAAATAAGCGGAAAAAAACAAGACTTAATAAACCTTGTTCAGTCTCAAGGAGCACAATAAGGAGGTACTTGAACACAAATGACCTGCACAGTCGACTTGCCAGGAGAAAGCCGTTACTGCGCCCATGCCACAAAAAGGCCTGCTTTCAGTACGCCAGACAGAACCTAGACACGCCTCACCGCTTCTGGAGTCATTTGGTGTGAAGAGACCAACATTGAACTTAATAGTTACAACCATAAACACTGTGTTTGGAAAGGAGTCAACAAGGCCTACGGTGAAAAGTACACCATCTCCACTGTAAAGCATGCTGGGGGATTTCTTATCTTTTGGGGATGTCTGAGCTCCAGTGGCACAGGGAAGTTAGTTAAAATTGATGGCAAGATAATGATACATGATATTAAGAACTTAAGGTATGTAAACTTTTGAACTGAGATTATTTCCTCATTTTCTCTATCTGTCATGATTTGTTTGAAGATTGAGCCATTCTGTTATGCCTTACATATGAACTTTAGTCCTATAAGAAATAAAATCTATTTCTTTCTTTAAAAAATGGTACAAATCTTGCAAATTCTCCCCAGGTATGCAAACTTTTGAGCACAAATATATATGCAAGGCCCATATATATATATATATACACAATGGTGTGAAAAAGTGTTGGCCCCCTTCCTGATTTCTTATTTTTTTGCATGTTTGTCACACTTTAATGTTTCAGATAATCAAACACATTTAAATATTAGTCAAAGATAACACAAGTAAACACATTATGCAGTTTTTAAATGAAGGTTTTTATTATTAAGGGAAAACAAAATCCAAAACTACATGGCCCTGTGTGAAAAAGTGTTTGCCCCCTAAGCCTAATAACTGGTTGGTCCACCCTTAGCAGCAACAACTGCAATCAAGCGTTTTCCATAACTTGCAATGAGTCTGTTACAGCGCTGTGGAGGAATTTTGGCCCACTCATCTCTGCAGAATTGTTGTAATTCAGCCACATTGGAGGGTTTTCGAGCATGAACCACCTTTTTAAGGTCATGCCACAGCATCTCAATGGGATTGAGGTCAGGACTTAGACTAGACGACTCCAAAGTCTTCATTTTGTTTTTCTTCAGCCATTCAGAGGTGGACTTGCTGGTGTGTTTTGGATCATTGTCCTGCTGCAGAACCCAAGTTTTTTTTAAATTAACTAGAGACATAAAAGAGAGAGAGAGAGGGAGGAGAGAGAGAGAGAGAGAGAGATACCCAGTTACCCAGAATTCAGCTGATTAAGCAGGATTACATGCACATGCAGAACAGGATACTTAAGAGCAGCATTTAACACAGCTCTTCATCATACCTTTGTAGAGGTGGCATGTCAGGTACAAGGTAAGCGTAAAAAGGAGGACTAGAGAAAAGAAAACAAAGACTGAAAGAGAATTGGACTGGGAGAAACTGGGAATGCAAAACACAGAAAAAGTGGCATAAAGAAAGACAAAGTAAAAGTAATATATACATTCATATTAGTGGACACTACCACATGCTCTTCCTAGTTCTTTATTTTATTTGTCCCTGTTTAGGAAGATTCCTCTGTTTCTGAGACCATTTTGTTTTCTTTTCTTTCCCCTGTGTCTCTGAATGTCCACAAAACGCACCGTCTTCCTCTTCCCTCGATATAAACCCTGCTCGTGTATTTATTTACAAATAAGCAGGAGTTTTCTCTCTGCAGTCTGGTCCACACTCACCTGACCTGGAACACTACACAGAACAGTAAGAAACCACAACGAAATAAAACAGACAGAAAACAGATTAACAGAAAAGGGAAGGAAACAGACAGAAGATGGAGGGAGGAGGGAGGAGAATATTTTGTAATTCAATCAAGAAATCCAAGCAGAACTAGAAAGAAGTAAATGAGAAGAGGGTTAGCAAAACAGTGAATGAACAAAGGCAAGAAAATAAAAAGAACTGAGATGAAATTAGACTTTACATGGTTCAGTTTATTAGAAAGTGTCCTGATAAGACTTTAGAATTTCTTAGTTATGAAGTCCTAAAGTAGATCTTTTACATTCTGTGTCATTTCCACCCTGGATCCATTCCACCCTAATATTGTGTTGGTTCCCCTTTTGCTGCTTTCATGATTCCCTTCACTTGGCCTTCACATAACGTTATGCCTGATTGGTGTATAGTCATGTTATTTAAAGACAAACCTGCATGTGCATATTGTCTCCTGCTGGATTACTGAACAATCAGGAGCTTCTTCACCTTCTACAAACACACATCACCATGACCTACACCTACATTACATGACTCATTTAACCTTACAGTGTTTAAAGGGAAAACAAGTCACACTTTATTTTCTCCCAGATTTCATCAGTGCTATAAAACCCTGCTAGTCAGTGATGGGAATGAAGTCCACTGGATCCAATCCCTTCAGCTATGCTCCAGACCATCTCACCTGACCTCCTACCCTTTATCACCACAGTCATCAATGGATCCTCAATGTCTGGTCACGTTCCAACTGCCTTTAAGAAAGCCAGGGTCATCCCCATCCTGAGGAAACCTGCTCTGGATCCCTCAGACATCAGCAACTACAGACCGGTATCACTTCTCTCATTCCTTTCAAAGATTCTTGAACGTGTTGTTTGTAATCAGCTGTCTGACTATCTCATGCAGAATAACCTCCTTGACCCCAACCAGTCTGGCTTCAAAGCAGCACATTCCACAGAGACTGCCCTTTTGGCAGTCACTGAGAAACTACATGCTGCTAGATCAGCCAAACTGTCATCGGTCCTCATCCTCCTCGACCTGTCTGCAGCATTTGACACAGTAAACCACAAGACTCTCTTGTCCACCCTCAGGAGTCTTGGAATTTGTGGAACAGCATGGGAATGGTTTGCTTCCTACCTGGATGGTCGCTCATATCAGGTAACATGGAAGGGATTGACATCTGCTCCACGCAGACTCTCGACTGGTGTCCCGCAAGGCTCAGTGCTTGGTCCTCTCCTTTTCTCCCTCTATACTCACTCTCTTGGCAAAGTTATATCCTCACATGGCTTTTCATACCACTGCTATGCTGATGACACACAACTTATCTTCTCCTTCCCTCCCTCAGATACCACGACTTCTGCTCGGATCTCGGCGTGTCTGGCGGACATTTCATCTTGGATGACTGCTCATCAGCTGAAACTTAATCCCAGCAAAACCGAGCTGCTGATAATTCCAGGTGATCCATCCCCAGCCCAAGACCTCGCGATATCTCTGAGCAACTCCATGATTTCCCCTACAGCCTCTGCTCGCAACCTTGGGGTAACCATGGACAATCAACTATCCTTTTCTTCCCATGTCACTAATGTGACATGCTCATGTCGGTTTCTTCTGTACAACATCAGAAGGATTCGGCCATTTCTATCCACACAGGCTACTCAGGTGCTTGTTCAATCTCTGGTCATCTCGAGATTGGACTACTGCAACTCTCTTCTGGCAGGTCTACCTCTGAACGCAATTCGCCCACTGCAAATGATCCAAAATGCAGCTGCACGGCTTGTTTTCAACCTGCCCAAGTTCTCCCACACCACCCCACTGCTGCGTTCCCTCCACTGGCTTCCGGTAGCTGCACGCATCAGATTCAAAACACTAATGCTTGCCTACAAAGCCAAGAATGGACCAGCGCCATCTTACCTCAAAGCTCTCGTCACTTCTCGCACTGCACCTCGCTTACTCAGATCCACTAGCACTGCTCGACTGGTCCCACCATCTCTCAGGGAAAAAGGTAGGTATACATCTAGACTCTTCTCTGTTCTGGCACCGAGGTGGTGGAACGAACTTCCCCTAGGTATCCGTACGGCCGAGTCTCTGACTGTCTTCAAACGGCAACTGAAGACTTACCTCTTCCTGAAGTACTTAAACTAGCTCTTATTTTTCCAGTTTACGTAATATGTTGCAACAAAAAAAAAAAAAAAAAAAAAACCCAACTCAGTGTTAGGCTAATGGTATCTCAAGTTGTGTCTTATTGAACCAGTGTTAATGTATTCAATGAGTGAGAACTAAAGCACTTTTGTACGTCGCTCTGGATAAGAGCGTCTGCCAAATGCCAGAAATGTAAATGTAAATGTAAAGTCATGGACTAACCATGGATTATTACAATAAAGCCTCTCACTGAAATAGAAATAATCTGTAAATGTCCTTCCTAATGAACAACATGTCACTCTGAATCCCTGCTCCATACAGGATGTTGAAAAATAAATCAATGTGGGCATTTGTAAGATGTCTTGTCCATTGCAGTGTTGTCAGCCATCTTGAAAAGGTTTTCTTGTCCAGTCTCTGCGCCTGGTAGCCCCGCCCCTTTTCCTCTCTCTAAGTAATGCTGTGAGTGTTGAGTGCATGAAGTGTCTAACATTCACACTTGTTTTTTTTATTTTTTCAGGTGAATAAGTGCATCATCCGGGTTCTTAAAGAGCTCTTCTACTTCTTCTTCTTCATCTTCTTCTTCTTCTTCAGTCTGAACACACTACTCACAAAATATATATTATTATACTATACAATTGAGCAGAATTGTGCGTAATTATATAGGATTGGGGGACGCTGGTAAGAGCTGTTAATGATTCTCGTATTTCACACATATTTAAAGATGTCTGTGTTTTTCACACTGTGTCTTCCTGCATCTCAGTCAACAGGAAATAATGCACATCATTTCGTCCACTCATACAGTCTGTCCATTTGTGGGTCTCCTGCTGTTATTTGCCCCTGTATAATATATTTGTAATAAGACTCATAGTGAAAAAATGGAAGTAATGAACTTATGGGGAAATGAAATCGATGAGGTTAGTAGTTTGAGCCTTTAATCTCCTCACTTTACCAGATGGTTTTATTCTTCCGTCATCAGGGCTATAAATAATGTATAAATAATGCAGAAACTGCTTAAGGAAGGAGATGTGACTTTCAGGTGTCTGATAAACAGTCCTACAGCTAGAGGAAAGCTAGAGGAGCTCAAGAAAAACATTAAAGATGCAAGAAATATGAGAACTTTGAGAACAACAGCTCATGTGGAACAGAATTAAAGCACTGATGCACCACAAGAACAACCAGCGCTCTGTAACCTAGCAACATCTTTAATTAAAACCTTTGTTTGTAGGTTTAGGTTATGTAGAGTGATCAGCGTAAGACGTCTCTGTGAAGTTGTTGCTTTAGAAACAATAACTGAAGCAACCTGAGACTTCAACTCAAATTTATTTCAGGATTTTTTATATACTGTATATACATATTATATACTCTAAACTCCAAATATTTCCTTTCATAAAGCGTTTTATTATTTATTTAAAAATATATACAAATAATTTCACACCAAAATGCAGATAAACACAGGATAATGATATAAAAATAACAATTATAATAATTATATTTAGAAAATTTAAGAATATTGAATTTTAGTTAAAAACAGAAAGTAATCCCCCTTTTCCCCTTATCATGCATGACCAAATAAAATGTGACTTTCAGCAGTAAATCTCCAGTGTCTGATGATTTAAATTCATTATTATATTTTAACTCGTGCATAAACGTCTTCATGACTCTTTTCTCTGGATGTTCTGGAGGATGAAGGTTTCTTAGCAAAACTCACAGCTGCATAGTTCAAGACATCATCATCTGCAGCAGCAGCCTGATAAAGAACACCAAACATTTATTAACCAGAGTGGATTAAAATACTAAAATAATGATTACACTGATATTTTGGTGAATATTTGTCTTTTAAAAATTCTCTGTGCATTCAGATGTGGATTTATTTAACAGAACAGAATCACAGTTAATAGAAGACTGGATTACCTGATTGGTGGGAATTTGATGGTTGCTTGATGAAGAATCTGAACAATAATACACACAAGTAAAGATTAAATGTAGAAAGGATTCACATTTAGATGATAATTTTTATACAATAACTCTATAAATAACAACAATAATAAAAGTAAACAAACCTTTTCTGTGATTTTTATATAAAACTCCAACCAGTACTGTGATTACAATAACAGAGATTATATTGGAGACTGTTAAGGCAATTATCCAATAGTCTTTGTCTGAAATGATGAAAATACACACAATGTATAAATTTACACCTTGTATAAATATTGGATGATTTATTAACAGGGAGAGGTTTTCACTAAGGAAGTTTTGTTATAGACAGTGAAAGGAAGACAAATTCCTGCCTGGTTTATTGGTGCAGTTTGAAACACTGGATGTAGATTCAGATGTAGGTCTGTGTGCTGTCTCTTTATCTTTACAAATAGTTGTACTTCCAGATGTAGAATGTTGTGTTTCTTTATCTTTACAAATAAATTAGAAGAGCAGCAAATAAACAGAAATGATAGTAAATATGAATAATGTGAAATATTCAACATTTAATGCATATGTACACATAATTCTGGTTAAAGTGTTGATCTGGAATTAGCAGGTTATCAGAGTAAAACTGTTTACCTTCAAATTGCAGATGTGTTCCAGATGTGAACTTCACTACACTTCCTTCTGATTCTCCACAGAAATATTCTCCTACATCATCAACTTTTATTTCTTTAATATTGAGATCAAATTTATGGCCATTTACACTAATACTGAAGCGACTATCATTAAATCCCCCAACAAATCTGTAGCCCAAATTGCCCTGGTATGGTTTTGCAAAAAACTGAGGCAATTTTCCTGACCTCTGTCTGAACCAAACTAATTTATCTTTCTCTGTGACACTGCTAATGTTACACTCCATAGTTACATCTTCTCCATGCTTTACTGTTCTCACATGAAGCTCCTTGATGTCAGAAGAATTTACTGAAAAAAAGTGTTTAATATTTAATGATAATACAGTAATATTTCATATTTAATTAATTTAAGTTAAAGTTTCCAGATGTTACTCACCAGCTGTGGAGAGAGAAAAAAGAGAACAAAGAGCGACAAAGAGTGTGTTCATCGTTCCTGTTCAGATGAAGTGATAGTGAGGTAATGAACTTGTGTGTTCAGTAGAAAACCAGGTCCAGACTCACGCCTGATTGGATGTTTTGAAGCTGTGGACTGATCTGATTGGTCCATTAGCTGTAATGAGATGTGAAGCTCACAGTGAATTCTTGTCTATTCTGATGCTGTGATGAGTCACATGACTTTACAGATCTGATATACTGGAGCTCTATCAGTCCTGTGTGCTGGAACCTCTCTGATAGAAGAAGTTTAGTGAAGTACTTGTAGGTAAAAATTCATTTTCTAAAGGAATTTAGCTTCTACTTTGCTAACAGTCAAACTAAAGAATGCTAATTTACTTTTAGAGCTTCTAGTTTAAGCTTCAGCTCCAGTTTTTTACCTTCAATGACCTTAAATATTTATTTACTTTCATGTTTTTGTAGCTAAAAGTAAGTCACGGGCACCATCCCAGTAACAGAAAAACATTTAATAACACACTTCTGATACTTGTTACTGGTATTTTGTTTACTTTGAGTAGTTTATAATTAACACTAAATTTAGCATGAAACATGTCCTGGTCAGCCGAGCCCATAGGTTCTCAACATGTATGTTCACATGGGGCTTTATAACAACAAGACCGAAAAAAATAAGCGGAAAAAAACAAGACTTAATAAACCTTGTTCAGTCTCAGACACGTCTCAGAGATCAGTTATGTGTGTGAGTTGGTTGATGATGAGGAACGGTCATACCACCAGAACTCACACACACTATGCTGACATTGATGACATTTCTACATGTTCCACAATGTTTAAAGCACACAATTGTGTAGAATGTCTTTGTACGCTGTAACATTACATTTTCCTTTCACTGGAACTAAGACACACAAACACTGTTCCAGCATGACAATGCCCCTGTGTACAAAGCAGCTCCATGAAGACATGGTGTTTTAAAGGGTTTAAAGGTTGGAGTGGAAGAACTCGAGTGTCCTGTACAGAGTCCAGTCTTCAGTCTTTAACAGTGTTAAGTGTCCAGTCTCAGACAGCTGACCTGGATCTGCATGATCTGTATTGTGCAGTCACATGACAGAATGATGTGCAGGTGTTCCTAATAAGATGGTAAGAAAATGTATGTCTTATAATAAAATAATAAAACCTTCTCACTACTAACACATCATTTAAAAGGTCATGTGACATTTTTATTTCGGTAATGTTTTCCTCTACCTCACTGTAACACTGTCTGTGGAGGTTCCAGAGCACACAGGGTTCTCCATGCACCATGTGGACATGACAAAATACCTCTCGGGGAAGCAGAGGAGGAAGAGGGTGTGTTTTATGGTCAACAACTTGTGGTGTGATCAGAGGAACGTACACTATATCAAATCCTTTTGCTCCCCAATGTGTTTCTGCCTCATGTTCTGGTCAGTTTACTCTTTCATCAGGAACGTGTTTTTTCCCTTGTTCTCACTTATTAATCCTCTTTCCTCCAGCTGATATTTGCTGTTATAATTGTTGACTGTTACTGCTATGTTATATAATAAAAGCCCTCATTCTGACCTTTGACCTTTTCTAAACTGACTTTTTTTTGTCATTTAATGTGTCAGTGTCACAGAACTGTTCACACGGTCATTTGGAATTTCAGGGGAAACAAATAGTGAAGAGTAGAATACATTGTGCCGACCAAAACTATTCAGATTTACTCAGATCAGAGACGGTGGATTTACAGAGATGTTCACGCTGACCTAATGACACAAACCTCCACTTTTATTTACTGCAAAGCATAAAAACAGCAAAACACCAGTACAGAGACAAGCTAGAAACACAGTTCCACCCCATCAACACAAGACACATGTTGCAGCGATTCAACATGACTGACTTTACAGGAAATAAACTCTCCTTTATGAACATCGCTGCCTCTCTAATAGGGTGAGTTTAAAACTTTTTATGCTTAAACAACCCCACCCCTGTGGAGAGAGGTCCTGTAGCAGATACTGCAGAGGTTAGCACACTCTCTGTCTCTGTAGCAGATGTAACCCCATCCTTCTAATGGGTGACTTTCCGCAAAGCTGTGGGTCCAGTCAGCATCCCTGATTGTGTCCTCAAAGTATGCGCAGGCTAATTATCTGTCTGTAATCCTCACATGTTTCAAAATGTCCTCCATTGTGCCTGTACTAAAGGATTCTGTGGTAAACTGCTTGAATGACTGATGTCCTGTTGCTCTGACCACCATTGTCAGTAAATACTTTGAGAGGGGTCATCACAGATATCTGCTCTGTGCTGCCTGCCTCATTCGACTCACAGTTTGATTATCGTTACTTCTGCTCCACTCACAATGCCATTACCTTCACCCTACAAACTGCTCTCTCTCTCACCTGGACAAAAAACATGTACAGGAACAGCACCACCCTCAACCACAGAGCTGTGCAGTTGAAGTTTCTCAATAATGAAAAGTATCTTTCAGCTTCAACTTCTGTTCTAATCCCTGGCTTTATAAAAGTCTAACATCTCTTTCTGTCTTTTGTTTGTATCTCTCACTTTAAACCACAGAGCTGTTTCCACTAACACTGACACACACACTCTGGTGTGATGGACACTAGAGCACAAACATCTCAAACAGCAGCAGTGTGAGGCCATTAAAGTTTTTACCACATCAAAGGTGTGGAACTGCCGGACTCATAGACTAAATAATGAATTAAATAAATCATTGTAAATGTTTTATTCAGGTTAATCCTTAATTTTTCCAACTCTACTCAAAGAACTAAGTTTATAATTTAATCCCCACTCTTTCTCTGTTATCCAAGAAGTCCCTAAAGGACTTAATAACAGGCCTTACACAGTTAGAGCACAATCTCTATCACAGTCTGTATAAATAGTGCTCTTAATATACTACATGATATTTATTAGAGACATTTTTATGAATGAAGTCCAGCTTTTGTGTTCTAGCCTGAGATTCTAACATAAAGACATTTTAGACTGTTAATGTGACCCAAAATAAGTCAGTGTGAGCTGCTGGCTAAAACATTTAGCCTCAGAAACCACAATGCTATTTCTGTTAAACTGAAACTCATGCATGGTGTGAGAGAGCTGCTGCAGTCAGTAACACTTCTACAAATGTGTTAAGAGCTTACTCAGACTTGACCTGGACACTTCTGTCCACTCTCATGAGTGTTTCTAGCCTTGTTTGGGGTCTGGGCTCATAATCCCAGGTTTGCTTTCACACAGAGGAATTAATTCTGAGCCATTGTTATGACACCAGATGCTACATTTAAGGTATAATAGTTTGGACTTGTGTGGTTGACATCGACAAAACAATGGAAGAGAGAGTGAGAAAGAGGTCAATGTTATCATACACAAACAAAAGAAAAGAAAAAGGAAGAAATTGTAAATAATAATGATGAGGAAAAATACAAAATGATAAATATTTACAATATTTACAAAGAACGGCACAAACAGAACAAAACTTCAGTTTAACTCCAGTTTACTAGATCACATGAGGTCTATCTGTTCACTTTTTGACGGCTTACCATGAAACCAGTCACCATCAGAAAAATAATGAAAATAAGGATGCAATGGGAATGGCAAATGTTGATAGAACAAATCAGGGACAAATAGAGATTAACACAACTGCAAAAGCTTTGGGTGAGTAACGAGAACGATGACAAAAAGAAAGAGTTAGCCAAAAGTAATAAAGCAGAGGGTAGAGACGGCTAGCGCATGTTTTCTCACGCGTCAGAGAGAGGTTTATTGTGCAAAATCTCTAAATTCCCCCCCGGCACATGTCAATCAAGCGCCCCACACACACACACACACACACGACCAGTCACGACCCCATCCCCTCTCGTCACGACCCCATCCCCTCTCGTCACGACCCCCAACCCCTCCCGTCACGACCCCATCCCCTTGGCCTCTTGTCCTGATGTACCGGAAAAAAACGAAATCTACTTTTGCTAGATTCGCGAACATTTTAGATCATGAAAATATAAAATACTGGTCCCTTATCAAATGGCTGTACAGCCAGTTTTTATTTCAACGTAGAATCAGCAGAAGTTGTGCTTTTCAGGTTATCTGGACGGGGACACATCCACTGGAGCTGCGCTACTGAGGCCATAACTTTTGATCGCAGTGACTGGGAAAAGTTTCGCGAATGTTGTAATGTTCATATGAAGGTAGTATTGTTCAGGGTTGAATAGGCATGAGTGTTGGAGTTAAATTGGGTGATCGATCGCGCAGCAGTTGCAGTTGTCTTTGAGATCTTCGTCAATAATTCTGTCCAACAGTGCCTATTCGACCCTGAACAATACTACGTTCATATGAACTCATAGAGATTGATGAAAAAGCTGTTTAAACCATGGTTGAAATACACTGTGGTTAGAGGTCTAAAAATGTGTGGTATTACACATACTCCATCCCTTGAGAAAATTCAAGGTATCGTAGAAGCAACAGTTTGTGACTGGAAAGATTAGCCTTTCATCAAAACTGTTCTGAGTGAGGCTAGAGAAAAAAATAAAAAAATCTGCAGCGACCAGATGTATGAAGACGTGGTGGATATGCACCCGTAAAACTCGTTGTTCGTGGCCAGATAGGTGAGGTTTCTTTTTCCTAGGGTTTCAGCTGTGTTTTCATCGGCAGAGCAGGTCACCTCTTTAGCCGCGGAAGCGGACGGGCTGTAAAAGAGAGGGCTGAATTCGTTCTGAGATGTTCAGGAGGTTTTAACTCAAATTGTAGTCGGTCTCATATATATATATATCTGTACAGCATTAGGGCGGAGTCGTTGGAAGGTGTGGTTTCTGACACCTTGTGTGGAGACACTAAGCTTGAAAGATTAGTGTCTCAGAAAAGTTCCTCTAGTCTTACTTTTATTTCCTCCATTTCTTTGATTTTCTTCACTTTTTGGAATAGTTCATCAATTTGATTAAAGTATTGTTTTAGTTCGTTCCAGTTGGTGCAAACGTACTTCGCCATTCGATTTGTGGTCAGATGCGCTGTCATCAGTAGTAGTTGTAAAAATGCGTAATGAAACCTGGTCCTTGGAGAAATTTGTTGCTCTGACGCGGTATGCCAGTTGTCAGTTATGTCAGATATGTCTGTAGGCCTTCGGTGAAAATAAATTCAAACAATTTATGAACTCAAAGTTTTTACAACATTTGCGAATCTTTTCCCAGTCACTGCGATCAAAAGTTACGGCCTCAGTAGCGCAGCTCCAGTGGATGTGTCCCCGTCCAGATAACCTGAAAAGCACAACTTCTGCTGATTCTACGTTGAAATAAAAACTGGCTGTACAGCCATTTGATAATGACCAGTATTTTATATTTTCATGATCTAAAATGTTTGCGAATCTAGCAAAAGTAGATTTCGCTTTTTTCGGTGCATCAGGACAAGAGGCCATAGCTGCGGTCAAAGAATCTATGATATACTTCACGTAAATAGATGAAGTTTTTATAAGGAAAAATTTTGTGTGTGTCTTGTGACGGGAGGGGATGGGGTCTGACGAGGTATGGGTCGTGACGGGAGGGGATGAGGGTCGTGACGGGAGGGGATGGGGTTGTGACGAGAGGGGATGGGGTTGTGAAAAGAGGGGTTGGGGTTGTGACGAGAGGGGTTGGGGGTTGTGACGAGAGGGGATGGGGTCGTGACGGGAGGGGATGGGGTCGTGACGAGAGGGGATGGGGTTGTGACGGGAGGGGATGGGGTTGTGAAGAGAGGGGTTGGGGTCATGACGAGAGGGGTTGGGGGTTGTGGCTGGAGGGGTTGGGGTCGTGACGAGAGGGGTTGGGGATTGTGACGAGAGGGGATGGGGTCCTGACTGGAGGGGATGGGGGTCATGACGGGAGGGGATGGGGTCATGACGGGAGGGGATGGGGTCGTGACGAGAGGGGATGGGGTCCTGACTGGAGGGGATGGGGTCGTGACGGGAGGGGATGGGGTCGTAACGGGAGGGGATGGGGTCATGACTGGAGGGGATGGGGGTCGCAGGGGTCATTATTAGATATCCCTTTTCATGAGATAAACTTTTGTGTTTTTATCAATACACACCAAACATGACCCTTGATCCCTTCTGGAGATAAACTTCCACAGGAAGCCACTCTTACCTTCTGTGTTTTATCAATACAAACATTATCCATATGGTTTTGTGTGTGTGTGTGTGTGTGTGTGTGTGTGTGTGTGTGTGTGTTCTTGATTGACTTGCGACGGGGGGTAATTTGGGGAATTTGAAACCATTGAAACTTCAGGAACTTCAGGAGATAAACTTCTGTGTTTTTATCAATACATACCAGATGTGACCCTTGAATCCTTCATGAAATTTTAACTTCCAACATCCTCATCCTCATCGGATTAAGAGGGGGGACATTGTGACGTGGATGATTCTGATTGGTTGAAAAGGGGCGGGACCTTGTGACGTGGACGATTCTGATTGGTTGTTTGTGACAAGAAGTTATTATGACCAGAGATTGTGCAAAATATAATAGAGACAGATCTGTGATGTAGACTAGATGGCAGGACTCAAGGCTAAGACTCAGGGCTATCTGGATCAGGCGATGATCAGGTGTTGTAATGTAGACAATGATTGACAATGTTTTCCTTTCCTTTATCCTGTTGTGTGTTTTAATCCTGATTATAAATACTCAATGTAATAAATAATCGGGGCTCATCCTTTTCATTTGCGTAGAGAGCGTTGTGTCCTGTTGCGCAACAACACAAATAAATTGTGTATCTTTTTACACAGTTTCTTTTTTTTTAATTTTCACAGCCAGCTGGTGTTGTTGGCAGGATTCCACACTTGAGGGTCAGTTTCAGAGATTCCCGAGGAGGTGTATGTGCGCTGACGCCTTGAAGACTGTTAACTTCACCTGGACTGCACGATTGTCTACGAGCGTGAGAGGGCTCGGGAGTTCACTGTGAGCCGCCTCAATGCCGGAATCGGAACAATTTGATGTGAGGAAGGTGAGATAATGTGATTTAAGAGAATAAGTCATTTCAAGGGTTTCATTTTATTTAGTTTAATTCACTGTGAGGAATTAATAATAATAAAAAAAATTTAAAAAGTAAAATAATTTTAGTAATTTGTCTCTGTGTGGAAAGGGCTGTAAAGACAGGATTTATACCTGGATCTGTCGACAGGTTTGGGACCTGGATAAGCACCTAGTGCAAGGCCATAGAAATAAAAAAAGAGAAAAAACACGGCACTAATCTGGTATTAGGTGCTTTAGGTGTCTTTTTTCCGAGGTTTAAGTAAACCCACCACCAAGAGCTGATGAGCTCGGCTTAGCGACTGAGAGAAAAGCAGGTGAAGGTGGGAAATAAAAGGCAAAATAGATGTAAAATAAAAAAAGAAAAGAAAAAACAGGCTTTCTAACACAGAGACTGCTAACATTACACTGAAATAGTCATGTGCAATGTAGTGTTCTACATGTTTTATAGAAGAGTGTACTTCATGACATACCAGAATGCTTTATGACATTTGTTTTTAATGACATAGATGTGTTTTAGGCAAGTCTGTTTTATATTAATAAATATGCTTACAGAGTAAAGGCTTGCACGCATTATTCGCTGTTCATATCCAGCTGTATCCTTAAGAAAACAAACCACTGGATAAACTACAGGCAACAGTACAAAAAACAAACCCAATAAAACACTGAAATTGTCCTTACTGCACCTAATGTGAATTTTATAAGAACTAACCATGGTCCTGGTCTGTGCCGTAAGTAGTGTGGTGGGTGAGAGGGTGTGGCTTTCTGCAGGCGGCAGTTTTAGCATGAGACAATTAGATGCATTGAAAAGTAAATTAGTACAAATAGAAAAAGACAATGACAGGAAGACGAGAAAACATAGAATAATGCTAAATTAGACAGATTTTAATATGTGGAAATCAGAGGCAGAAAAAAGGTTGAGAATATCACAATCTAATCCAAAGCTATTATCTGCACAAAATATAGAGAATGTACAGAATATAGCCCAAAGCTCAAAAAATGTCCAGTGTTTTAAATCTTTTTCAGATGATCCTGACCCGGATGGACCACTTCCTCAACCACGCTCAGAGGCAGCTGCATCACATTCACAACCACCACTTCCACCACCAGCCTACTGCGCTGCATGCTTCTGCGAATACTCCAGCGAGCTAATAAGCTAGTTAGTGTGACGGGTGTTAGTAAGAGTGTATATTCATGATTTGAATTCATGTGTTTCACTAATGATCCCTCCTTTTTGATTTTCATGCATTTATTTTGTATTCATTTGTTCACGAAAATGTTATAATTTAGTTTTGTACTTTATCTGTGTTTTTCGGGGAAGAGAGTTTTATTTTCATTTGATGTTGTGACGTCATTTTTGGTTAGGCCACATTGCATCCTCATACAGCGTTGAGTGTGCTGAGGAGAGGTAAGCAGTTAGCGGTGCTTCTTCAAATTAAGCTATAAAAGTCACGAGAAGTGTTATTAAGTACTTGATACGGAAAGATATTGTTGTTAAGAGTGGTACTAATGTATCAGGAAGCATTTTATCTGTGGATGGGCGAGATTAACTGTTTTACAGAGTACAGCAGGTTGAGTGTATGTGCATACGTTAGCAGAGCATGGTGATTGACTAACTGGCATTTAATTCATTCAGGTGGAAAAAAAGGTCACAGAACGAGGTCATTCCTCATTGTTATTACGGCCTTCCATTAAGCCATTGTCGCTGATAACGGGAGTGAGCACGTATTTAACGCGTGCAAAACAGAGTCCCTGCATACTAACGTGGATCGAAGTAGAAGCAGATCGAAGTCTTTATTTTGTGAATAAACAAAGCCTCAATCTTTGCTTCTCCTTCCTTCATGAATATGTGTACATAAAGTTCATGTCTTGAAAACACAGCACATATCCACATACTGCATAATCCACATCCTAGCAAGTGTCGGAACTCAGAGTCCCCTCTGAGTGGACACTCTTCTGGGTGGTTCTGAAGTCTTCTGCAATTACCTATATTTACCAAATACTTTGCTAAATTGTAAGAAAGAAAATAATGAAACTTCTTCAAGCTTGAATGAGAAGAAGCAAACCAGCTTTATTGGCACTCAAAAACACAGCTTCGGGCCCGATGCGGTCAAGTGCAACCCCCACCCCACAAATTTCCCCTATATATATAGGGGCCTTTTCACCCCTCCTTACACTTGTTTGTCAGCGCTTGTTTTGACCATAGATGATTATTCTACTGAATATGCCCCATAAAATCAACCCCTCCTTCGTTTGTCCATAACTGATGGCCTTAAGATTACCATCCGTTGGCCTCAAGGATACCAATAGCCGGGCCTTTAAGTCAGGCCTAGGCCTGTCTATCACAGTTAACAGGTCACAGTATTTGCAGAAATTAAGTATTTACTAATTTATACTTTAGGAACCTATTTATCATATCCCCTATATCAGAATACTTGAGGGCTTGCTTTGTGGAGTTATCTGGCATGTATTTGGAGTATTAAGATGTTTCCCCTCCCAATATTTAATTAGTCTTTTATTCATTTATCCTTGTTGGTCTTATTATCTGAGGCCTTAACCTTATTTGCTCTGCAGCTAGTTTAGTGTAGTTCCCTCCCATATTTTCTATCACAACCCCCTTTTTTGTATTTCCCCTGTACATTACTTCTGTGCTTGACTGCCATTCGGTGATTTCTTATTTTGTTCCATGTTTTGAGTAATACCAGCCACTAGAAAAGGTTCCTTCTGTCACGTCCGGGCACCCCCACCCTGTGTGGGGCTCAAACCCGGACCTCCGTGATTGTGCGTGCACATGCCTGCACGCCGTGGAAGGAGGACCCATACGCCGGATTCAGCGAAGCGCTGCTTTAATAACATAAACACAAATACATGGGGAAGACAAACCTAACGCTAAAACATAACACTAATAAACAAAACCTGACGCACCAAAACCTAAACCATGAAACAAAGAACAATGACCCACAAGGACAGGTACACAGAGATCCCTATATACAGGGGTAAACATCACGGCTAATAGGGAACAGGTGAAACAACGGGAACGAGAACAATGGGAAAGGCATGACACAAAATACAAACGATGAAATCACCTGAAATCACTCCATGAAATTACCTGCCAGCGCCCCCTCCAGGCCTGGCAGGGAACTGTCCAGCGGTTCCTGACACATTCACTGTTTTGATTAAACTTGGGCTAGGGCCCTGCCCCGCCTAACCTATAAACACAGCCACCTGCCATTTTCCTCTGCATCATCTCGCCTCTCACACTTCACTTCTATCTCTGACATCTCTGGTTTTATCCACGGGACCTTACAGCACCCCTCCACCTTACCTAGGTAAGTCAATTTCCTATTTCCCTATTTACCTTCTCCTTACACTCTCTCTGTGTGGTATACTTTGTTTTTAGTACACTGTGTACTTCTATTAATATTATATTAATTTCTCATTCAGTTGTTTTGTTCCACCAGTCAATTTCATTTTATATATATATATATATATATATATATATATATATATATATATATATATATATATCATATTATTATATAATATTACATTAATTTCATAGTTATTGTCCTATCTGAGAGTTGTTATGACGTTCCCCTCTCCTGTTTCCAGGGTTGCCATACACGTTGTTTTTAAGAACGTTGGCCTTGCTGATTCTCACTATACCATGGTGCATCGATACAGACGAGCACATGGCTTTGGCGTTGCCAGCCAAAGGCCTCTCCGCCAAAGCCTGAGACACTGCTTTGAGAGTGCTCACCTCTTAAGATTCGTGGCCACTGAACTTAGGGCTTCCTATCTGATGTATTGGATAACCTCCCTGCTCTTGCTGAGGCCACCCCTCTGCTGACTGGACCCACTGATGTGCCTGACCCTGATGATGTGCCTGACCCTGATGATGAACCTGACCTTGATGATGAGCCGGAACCTGATGCCCTTAATCTCGTTGGGCGTCCTTCCCCCTCTCCTCCTCCTTCTTCTCCCTCCTCTATGTCTTCATTTCCCCTGTTTTCTCCATCCTACTCCCCAACTTCTCCTACTGCCCACTTGGCTGATATCTCGGCTGAAGAATAAAGCTGATAGTTGCTAATCTCTGTTTTCGTAATGAACCTTCGTGTTCCCATAAAACAATGGTTAATGTCTAATAAACTACTCACTACCTGATTATGAGTCTCTATTTATTTTACTCTTTCTTATTAAATTTTTTATCCATTTGCTATTGCTAGTAAATTTTAACTGTCATCTAAAGGTTATTCTGCTTTGATATTGATTTGAGCTGAGGATAGTAAAGTGAGATTAATGGATTATGGATTAAAATAATCAGTGCTTAATCTGAGTAATTTGTTACGGATTAAATGATTATTAGATGATTACTGATTAATGTAGATATCAGTCTAATTATTATTAAATCTTTAAATAATAATAAAATAATAATAATAATAATAATACATTTTATTTGTGGGCGCCTTTCAAGCTCTCAATGTCACCTTACAAAAGTACATTTAAAAAACACAACATAATATAAAACATACAGATAGAAAACAAATAAAATATTTAAAAATAAATTAACAAAGGGGGGGGCACAGTGGCTTTGGGTTAGCACGTTTGCCTCACACCTCCAGGGTTGGGGTTCAATTCCCACCTCCGCCATGTGTGTGTGGAGTTTGCATGTTCTCCCTGTGCCTCAGGGGTTTCCTCCCCCGGTCCAAAGATATGCATTGTAGGTTGATTGGCATCTCTAAACTGTCCGTAGTGTGTGACAATGAATGAATTATTAAGGGAAAACAAAATCCAAAACTACATGGCCCTGTGTGAAAAAGAGTTTGCCCCAAGTTTTAATAACTTGCAATGAGTCTATTACAGCGCTGTGGAGGAATTTTGGCCCACTCATCTTTGCAGAATTGTTGTAATTCAGCCACATTGGAGGGTTTTCGAGCATGAACCACCTTTTTAAGGTCATGCCACAGCATCTCAATCGGATTTAGGTCAGGACTTTGACTAGGCCACTCCAAAGTCTTCATTTTGTTTTTCTTCAGCCATTCAGAGGTGGACTTGCTGGTGTGTTTTGGATCATTGTCCTGCTGCAGAACCCAAGTTCGCTTCAGCTTGAAGTCACAAACAGATGCCCAGACATTCTCCCTCAGGATTTTTTGGTAGACAGCAGAATTCATGGTTCCATTTATTTAAGTCTTCCAGGTCCTGAAGCAGCAAAACAGCCCCAGACCATCACACTACCACCACCATATTTTACTGTTGGTATGATGTTCTTTTTCTGAAATGCGGTGTTACTTTTACGCCAGACGTAATGGGACACAGACCTTCCAAAAAGTTAAATTTTTGTCTCGTCAGTCCACAGAGTATTTTCCCAAAAGTCTTGGGGATCATCAAGATGTTTTCTGGCAAAACTGAGATGAGCCTTTATGTTCTTTTTGCTCAGCAGCAGTTTTCGTCTTGGAACTCTGCCATGCGAACCATTTTTGCCCAGTCTCTTTCTTATGGTGGAGTCATGAACACTCACCTTAACTGAGGCAAGTGAGACCTGCAGTTCTTTGGATGTTGTGGGGTCTTTTGTGACCTCCTGGATGAGTTGTTGCTGTGCTCTTGGGGTAATTTTGGTCGGCCGGCCACTCCTGGGAAGGTTCTCCACTCTTCCATGTTTTCACCATTTGTAGATAATGGCTCTCACTGTGGTTCGCGGCAGTCCCAAAGCTTTAGAAATGGCTTTATAACCTTTTCCAGACTGATAGATCTCAATTACTTTCTTTCTCATTTGTTTTTGAATTTCTTTGGATCTCGGCATGATGTCTAGCTTTTGAGGATCTTTTGGTCTACTTCACTTTGTCAGGCAGGTCCTATTTAAGTGAGTTCTTGATTGCGAACAGGTGTGGCAGTAATCAGGCCTGGGTGTGGCTAGAGAAATTGAACTCAGGCGTGATAAACCACAGTTATGTTATGTTTTAACAGGGGGGGCAAACACTTTTTCACACAGGGCCATGTAGTTTTGGATTTTGTTTTCCCTTAATAATAAATTATTCATTTAAAAACTGCATGATGCGTTTACTTGTGTTATCTTTGACTAATATTTAAATGTGTTTGATTATCTGAAACATTAAAGTGTGACAAACATGCAAAAAAATAAGAAATCAGGAAGGGGGCCAAGACTTTTTCACACCACAGTATGTGCAATGAGCATATATACAGGTGATTAGTGCCATGTGCATACAATACAAATGGAACATGCAGAGGCTATGAACAGTTGTATATAGTATGAATGTGTGCTAGATGCATTGCTTACATAGAAGTGACATGGCTAGATGAAGTAAATACAGTCAACCAAAAGGAGGGGTGAGGAGAGTGCTGAGTGAGGGAAGGGCATAGGAGTTCAACGGGGGACAGAGTTCAATAGGGGGACAGCTGTGTGAAAAAAGCTGTTCCTTAGTCTGCTGGTTTTGATCCGGAGGCTCCTGAATCGCCTTCCGGAGGGTAAAAGTTTGAAAAGGCTATAGGCAGGGTAGGAAGAGTCTTTGAGAATGCTGTGAGTCCGACATATACAGCGCTTCTTCTGGATGTCCTCAATTGCAGGAAGTGGGGTTCCTATGATGCGTTGGGCGGTTTTAACCTCTCGTTGCAGTGCCTTGCAGTCTGCGACTGAGCAGTTCCCATACCAGACTGTGATGCAGTTGGTCAGGATGCTGTAGTAGTAGTTCAACAGGATGGTTGAAGACAGGTGGTTCTTCTTCAGTGTGTTTAGGTAAAAAAGGCACTGATGAGCCTTTTTGACCAGACTGGAGGTATTGGTGGTCCAGCACAGATCCTATGAGATGTGGGTCTCCAGAAACTTGAAACTGGATACACGCTCGACAGCCATTCCATTGATGTGGATGGGGTCGTACGTTCTTCCTTTCTCTCTCCTGAAGTTGATGATGAGCTCCTTTGTCTTGCTGGAGTTAAGGAGCAGGTTATTGTCAGCACACCATGCGACCAGGTGTTGCACCTCCACCCTGTAGGATGTCTCATCGTTGGCACTGATGAGGCCGATCACCGTGGTGTCATCTGCAAACTTGATTATGGAGTTGGATCCATACACAGGCCTGCAGTCGTGGGTGAAGAGGGAGTAGAGGAACTATTGTATTGTATTAAATAATGTCCCAGATCGGGAAATACATTTATTAGACTTAGTAAAGGAGTAAGGATTTTTTAATGTCACTTTGATTTAGAAAAAAAAAGTTGTTATTTTTTAATAAATAGAAACAAAAAATTAATGATATAAAACAGATGGAACATATAGACAATTACATTAAAGCAATGTTAGTAACTCTCTGCTTAGCCACCACAAGTTTATAGAAGCACAAACAAAATTGGGATTGCAACCATGTGAACTGGTGGGCCTGCCAGCTTCACACAGTGAATGCTGTGCTTGACAATTTGCCCGCTATCATTGAATGCCTGTCTACCATCAACACGGCTACTGCAGTGAGGTTGAAAACAAAAATCTGCAAATTCTCATTTGTGTATTTGTTGACTCTTTTCAAGGATCTCCTATCTGTAGTGGCAGGCTTGCAG
This sequence comes from Hemibagrus guttatus, assembly GCA_033459395.1. Classification (NCBI taxonomy): domain Eukaryota; kingdom Metazoa; phylum Chordata; class Actinopteri; order Siluriformes; family Bagridae; genus Hemibagrus; species Hemibagrus guttatus. Next base: position 19,519,202 of record JAUCMX010000019.1, read on the forward strand.
AAATACCTCCAAAAAGAGACCACTGACCTTCCCCAAGCATTGGCATACAAAGATGCTGTGTGTGACTCCCTAAAACAAAAATGCAGTGATTACACTGCTGCAGATATGTATGCCAGAGCAAAGGCATTGTGTGAAGTTAATCACATCATAATTGAAGAGAAAAAGAGACAGAAGACAAAAAGAATGGAGGATATTGTTGTTGAATCAGCTTGCGGTGCCCATAGGGGAATCAGCACAGATACCGAACAACTCAAAACAAAGTTACTATATCCATGTCTGAAGAGAATGGATACTGAATTGGAGAACTGTTTTTCTGCTGTAAATACAACATTGCTTAAAGGCATTCAAGCATGTAGTCCGACATCTGAAAACGTCCTGTCTGATCTACATTTGGCAGAACTTTCACAACACTACAACATTGATCTAAAGTCATGGTAGCAAGGCACTTTTTTACATGTAAAAAGTGAGCTGGTGCTGCTCCACAGGACATGATTTCAGTGTATAACCTGTTGGATTCTGACATGTTTCCATCACTGAAATCTGTCATCCAGGTTGCCCTCACTGTACCTGTTAGCAGCTGTACGTGCGAGAGGTCTTTTAGTGCTCTTTGTTGTCTCCACACCTGGCTTAGGAGAACAATGGGTCAGTGCAGGCTCCATTAACGGGCAGTTATGGCAATCGAGAAAGATGTCAGTGAGCAATTGGATCATGTTAAAATTATCAATAGATTTTTGCTACTCTCAAGGAAAGAAGACACAGGTTGATGGTCCCCATGAAAAACCAGTAACTGGGCTACAAAAGGAAAAACTTTGTCCCTGCTTCTCACAGGCTGCTTCAATTTAGCTTTTTTTTATTTTTACTTTTTTAACTTTTGAAAGTGAATCACACCCACATAGTTTATTCCATTGTCCAGCCTCATAGCTGTGTTGTTTATATTGCTAATATGGATAGTCAATGTAAGTTTAAAGTTTTATGATGTTTTATGGTTACATTTCTCTGTTTGTACTTGAACCTAGAATTCAAACAAACAATAAAATTTTGTGTTTACACAGTTAACAGATGTGTGTGTGTGTGTGTGTGTGTGAGATCTGGAAGACTCGTATTTGGCATGTTCAGTACTCAAATGTTATACACATCTATGCAATACAGTGGAATGCTGCAATAAGTTTACCATCTTACCCTGTTAGTCAAGCGTTTATTTTATTTTATTTTTTTATTTTTTTTTACTATTATACCCTCATTGGGGTATTGGGGAATTGCCCGTTTCTAGCCAAATGCCGAGTGCTCTCTCTCATATAAACACATACACGTATATAAACACATACACAAATACACTGGGGCAAACAAATCCAAATGATAATCTACAAAATGTATTCAGAGAACAAGACAGTACTGATGTCACAGTATTTCACAGTATTTCCACAGTATATATGTCACAGAAATGGAATTGTGACTAGTCAGAATTTAATTGTAGATATCTCTAACCAAAATTATGGATAGCCATAATTTACAATCAGAAATCTGTTCTCAAGTTATAGATATCTTCAAATTAATTCTGATTAGAGATATCTCAAATTAGAGAGATCGTTCCCCACAAATTCCTTGATTGTGTACAACGTCATGCACAACAATACTGACGAGTCAAAATGACGTTTGCGATATCTTTAACTTTAATTCGGCCTAGGCAAGACTCAATTATAGATATCTGCAATTGTCATTAAGGATGTGTGACGAGTTGAATATCGTTTTCAGTGACGCCATTGCAGATATTCGTAACTCACTTCTGACTATTCAATTCTGAATTACAGATATCCCTAACTGTCATTGTGACTAGGCAGAATGCAATTACTACTAGTCAAAAATATGTTGTTGATATCTGTAATGTTCATTCCGGATAGTCAGCTTTAGCCATTAAATCTTAAAACGGCTTGCCACATCCAATGTCACCACACTCAAAACACTTCATTTTTCCCGTACTCACGTAAATCATAAAAGTTCTCCCTTGGTGCTTCATGTGGAAGGAGATATCCAGTGTGTTTTCTGGTGATTCCAGAAACATAAACACTTGCCTCCTAAACGGTACAACATGTTGTAGAGCAGGATGTTTACAGCCCAGTGCACTGCAGGGAGAGAGAGAGAGAGACAGAGAGAGAGAGAGAGAGAGAGAGAGAGAGAGAGAGGGAGAGAGAGAGAGGGAGGGAGAGAGAGAGAGAGAGAGGGAGAGAGAAAGAGAGAGAGAGAGAGGGAATGAGAGAGAGAGGGAGAGAGAATGAGAATGAGAGAGAGAGAGAGAGAGAGAGAGAGAGAGAGAGAGAGAGAGAGAGAGAGAGAGAAAGAGAGAGGTACACACATTAGTTATATTTGTTTACAAATTAAAAGTGTCGAACATTTAGTGCACTTCTTCTTCTTTCGGCTTTTCCCTTCAGGGGTCGCCACAGCGAATCATCTCTCTCCACCTATACCTATCTTCTGCATCCTCAACACTTGCACCCACTAGCTTCATATCCTCATTAATTCCATCCATATACCTCCTCTTTGGCCTTCCTCTTTGCCTCCTGCCTGGCAGCTCCATGTCCAACATTCTCCTACCAATATACCCACTCTCCCTCCTCTGAACATGTCCAAACCATCTTAATCTGGTCTCCATAACTTTGTCCCCCATATGTCCAATATGAGCTGTCACTCTGATGTACTCGTTCCTAATCCTGTCCAATCTTGTCACTCCCAAAGAGAACCTCAACATCTTCAGCTCTGCTACCTCTAGCTCTGACTCCTGTCTCTTCCTCAGTGACACTGTCTCTAAACCATACAGCATGGCCGCTCTCACCACTGTCCTGTACACCTTCCCCTTGATTCTCACTGATATTTTCCTATCACACAGAACTCCCGACACCTTTCTCCACCCATTCCAACCTGCCTGCACTCGCTTCTTTACCTCTTTCCCACACTCTCCATTACTCTGGTCTGTTGACTCCAAGTACTTAAACTCCTGTACCTTCTTCACCTCTTCACCCTGTAACCTTACTGTTCCACTTCTCTCCCTTTCATTCACACACATGTACTCAGTCTTACTACGACTGACTTTCATTCCTCTTCTCTCCAGCACAAACCTCCACCTCTCCAGGTTTTCCTCCACCTGCTCCCTGCTCTCACTACAGATCACAATGTCATCTGCAAACATCATTGTCCAAGGAGACTCCTGTCTGACCTCCTCTGACAACTGGTCCATCACTATAGCAAACAGGAAGGGGCTCAGAGCCGATCCCTGATGCAGTCCCACCTCCACTTTGAACTCCTCTGTCTGACCTACAGCACACCTCACCACTGTCCTGCTCCTCTCGTACATGTCCTGCACCACTCTGACATACTTCTCTGCTACTCCTGACTTCCTCATACAGTACCACAGCTCTTCTCTTGGCACCCTGTCATACGCTTTCTCCAAGTCTACAAACACACAGTGCAACAAGTAAAAAAGTGTTTAATATTTAATGATAATACAGTAATATTTCATATTTAATTAATTTAAGTTAAAGTTTCCAGATGTTACTCACCAGCTGTGAAGAGAGAAAAAAGAGCAGAAAGAGCGACAAAGAGTGTGTTCATCGTTCCTGTTCAGATGAAGTGATAGTGAGGTAATGAACTTGTGTGTTCAGTAGAAAACCAGGTCCAGACTCACGCCTGATTGGATGTTTTGAAGCTGTGGACTGATCTGATTGGTCCATTAGCTGTAATGAGATGTGAAGCTCACAGTGAATTCTTGTCTATTCTGATGCTGTGATGAGTCACATGACTTTACAGATCTGATATACTGGAGCTCTATCAGTCCTGTGTGCTGGAACCTCTCTGATAGAAGAAGTTTAATGAAGTACTTCTAGGTAAAAATTCATTTTCTAAAGGAATTTAACTTCTATTTTGCTAACAGTCAAACTAAAGAACACTAATTTACTCTTAGAGCTTCTAGTTTAAGCTTCAGCTCCAGTTTTTTACCTTCAATGACCTTAAATATTTATTTACATTCATGTTTTTGTAGCTAAAAGTAAGTCACGGGCACCATCCCAGTGACAGCAAATCATTTAATAACACACTTCTGATACTTGTTACTGGCATTTTGTTTACTTTGAGTAGTTTATAATAAACACTAATAATAGCATAAAACATTTCCTGGTCAGCCGAGCCCATAGGTTCTCAACATGTATGTTCACATGCGGCTTTATAACAACAAGACCAAAAAAAAGAAAAAAATAAGCGGAAAAAAACAAGACTTAATAAACCTTGTTCAGTCTCAGACACGTCTCAGAGATCAGTTATGTGTGTGAGTTGGGTGATGTTGAGGAACGGTCATACCACCAGAACTCACACACACACTATGCTGACATTGATGACATTTCTACATGTTCCACAAAGTTTAAAGCACACAATTGTGTAGAATGTCTTTGTAAGCTGTAACATTACAGTTTCCTTTCACTGGAACTAAGAGACACAAACACAGTTCCACCCCATCAACACAACACACATGTTGCAGCGATTCAACATGACTGACTTTACAGGAAATAAACTCTCCTTTATGAACATCGCTGCCTCTCTAATAGGGTGAGTTTAAAACTTTTTATGCTTAAACAACCCCACCCCTGTGGAGAGAGGTCCTGTAGCAGATACTGCAAAGGTTAGCACACTCTCTGTCTCTGTAGCAGATGTAACCCCATCTGTGACGGCGCGCCGCCAGCACCGGAAAAAGCCAGATCCATTCGCGGGACTGACGATAGGGAAAGAGCAGAAGAGAAGTCCGGAAAAACAGGCAGAGAGTCGGCAATGGGAAACCAGTAGTTCAGAACGTCAAACCAGAAAGAGTAATCCGAAAGAGTAATCCAATAAACGAACACAGTCCAATAACCAATCCAAGCAGTGTTATAGACAATCCAATAGAAGAAACAAAAGCCAGTCCAGGTCATCAACAGAAATCCAAAAGAAGTATCACAAAGATAGTGCTCAGTACGATCCATACGAAAACAATACCTTGCGAAGAGGTAACCAGAAGCGGCTCAAAACACGGGCGACAGCTCCCTCTCGCGGTGGGATCTCGGGCGAGTCGTGACAGAGCCCCCCCCTCTAGGAACACCTCCGGTGGTTCTGCGCCGAGGCCGCCCCCTGGGCCGTGGGGCAGGCCTGGTCGGGTGGTCGCGGTGGAAGTCCTCGCTCAGCGAAGGATCTAAGATGTCAGAGGCGTCCACCCACGACCGTTCCTCGGGTCCGTATCCCTCCCAGTCCACGAGGTACTGGAGGCGCGACCGCTGTCGTCTGGAGTCCAGCAAGGGCCCACCGACCACCGATTCTCCAGCAGAAGCGTGCACAGGCTTGAGAAGAGATGCGTGGAAGGTGGGGCAGATGCTATAAGACGCCGGGAGCCGGAGTCGATACGCCACTGGATTCACCTGACGGACGATCTCGAACGGACCGATGAACTTGGGACTGAGTTTCCGGCAGGGCAGCTTGAGGCGGAGGTTCCGGGTGGACAACCACACCATCTGCCCGACCTGGTAGGCAGGGTGCGGGCGACGATGTCGGTCGGCCTGGATCCTCCGCCTCCTCACCGCCCTCTGAAGCCGCACATGGGCCCGCTCCCAGACCTCCTGACTGCATCGGTACCACTCCTCCACCGCTGGGACGCTGGAGGGTTCCCCCGACCAAGAGAACAGTGGGGGCTGGTACCCCTGCACACACTGAAAAGGCATTAGGCCTGTGGAAGAATGCGTGAGGGAGTTCTGGGCGTACTTGGCCCAGGGCAGGAACTCGCTCCATCTTTGCTGCTCCCTGCTGCAGTAACTCCTCAGGAAGTGGCCTATCTCCTGGTTAAGGCGCTCCGCCTGACCATTGGATTGGGGGTGGTGACTCGAGCTCAAGCTCACCCCAATGTCCAGTCGTGCGCACAGTGCTCTCCACACCCGAGAGGTGAACTGCGGGCCTCGGTCCGACACAATGTCCTCTGGGAGCCCAAAGTTCCTAAAAACATGGGCGAACATGGCGTCCGCTGTTTGCATGGCAGTGGGCAAACCTTTGAGGGGAACCAGCTTGCACCCCTTAGAGAAGCGGTCCACCACCACCATGATCGCCGTAGAGCCCCCCGAGTCTGGTAGGTCCGTGAGGAAATCCACGGAGAGGTGCGACCAGGGGCGCCGTGGAACCGGAAGGGGCTCCAGTAGTCCCTCGGGACGCTGACGATTAGTCCATGCCTGGGCACAGGTAGCACATTGTCGGACAAAGTCCTCAACATCAGAGCCCAAGGAGGGCCACCAGAACCGGCGGCTGACCAGCTGAGCGGACCGACGGGTACCCGGATGTCCCGAGCTGGGTGCCTCATGCACCCACCACATCACCTGAGGCCGGAACTGCGACGGGACAAAGAGTCGGCATGGGAGGTGACCCAGTCAGCAGGAGGCGGTTCCTCGGTGTGGGCCCACCGAATCTCGCCCAGGAGGTCCCACCGGACTGGTGCCAGTAGAGCGGTGGCCGGTAGGATGAGCTCGGGTTTTCCGAGGACGCCAGCCCCCTTGGACTGTCGGGACAGAGCGTCCACCTTGCCATTCTTGGACCCAGGGCAGTAGGATACGGTGAACTGGAAACGTGTGAAGAATAGGGCCCACCTGGCTTGTCTGGGGTTCAGGCGTAGGTACTCCAGATTTCGTTGATCTGTCAGAACTTGGAACGGGTGACGCGCTCCCTCCAGCCAGTGGCGCCACTCTTCCAGCGCTGCCTTGATGGACAGCAGCTCCCGGTTGCCCACATCGTAGTTGACCTCCGCGGTCGTGAGCTTCCGAGAGTAGAAGGCGCAGGGGTGTACCTTCCCGGGGTCGCCGTATCGCTGGGAGAGCACCGCTCTGAGCCCATTGCTGGAGGCGTCCACCTCTACCACGAACAGCCTGTCGGGGTCAGGGTGGCATAGAATGGGGGCCATGGTGAAGCAGTCCTTGAGGCGTTGGAAGGCCACCCGAGCCTGGTCCGTCCAGCTCAGTTTTTTGGGTTTCCCCCTTAGGAGGGACGTCAGTGGAGCTGCCACCGAACTGTAGCTCTGGATGAACCTCCGGTAGAAGTTAGCAAAACCCAAGAACCGTTGTAGTTCCTTAATAGTGGCTGGAGTAGGCTACTCCGACACGGCCCGAACCTTGCTCGTGTCCATCCCACTCCCCGAGGGAAGATTACATACCCCAGGAAGGTCACCGTGGTCCGGGAGAACTCGCACTTCTCCAGTTTCACAAATAGATGAAATCGCTGCAGCCTGGTGAGCACCTCCCGGACTTGGCGCACGTGGTCCTCCATGGAGGTGGAATACACCAGGATGTCATCGATGTAAGCAATGACGCCCCTCCCCAGGAGGTCCCGGAACACCCCGTTAATGACTGCCTGGAAGACCGCCGGGGCGTTGGTGAGGCCAAAGGGCATCACGCAGTACTCATAGTGCCCGTGCGTCGTGTGGAACGCCGTCTTCCACTCGTCGTTCTCTCGGATACGAACCAGGTTGTAGGCGCTCCGGAGGTCGAGTTTGGTGAACACGCGGGCCCCACGCAGCTGCTTTAGTGCCGCAGGTACTAGCGGTAGGGGGTAAGGGTACCTGACGGTGATTGTGTTCAGGCCCTGGTAGTCGATACATGTGCGGAGCCCCCCATCCTTCTTCTCCACAAAGAAGAACCCCGCGGCGGCCGGTGACATAGACGGCCGGATGTGGCCCAATGCCAAAGCCACCTCGATATAGTCCTCCATAGCTTCGGACTCAGGGAGCAACAGTGGGTAAATCCGGCCCTTGGGGAGAGAAGTGTTGGGCAGCAGGTCGATGGCACAGTCCCACTCCTGATGCTCCGGCAAGCGCGAGGCCCTCTACTCACTAAACACTTTTTCAAAATCTGCATACGGCTGAGGAAGGCGTACGTGTGCCCCGGTGTTTACCTCCTCGACGCTGCACGTCCCACAGGACCTGGACACTGGGTTCCTCAGGCAGTCTCTCAGACAGGCAGGTGACCAGTGCGTCGGTTCTCCCGTGCGCCAAGAGATCTGGGGGTCGTGGCGCCTTAGCCACGGGAATCTCAGAATCACCGGGTTCGCCGGGGAGGTGGTCACGTAGAAAGTCAGCCTCTCATGATGGAAGAGGCCCGCCTGGAAACCCAGCGGCTCTGTCTGGCATTGGAGGTAGCCCTCGCCAATCAGCTGACTGTCAATGGCAGTGATCCTTAAAGATGGTACACAGGGAGAGGTGGAGATACCCAGTTCCTCCACCAACGCCCCGTCAATAAGGTTCACGGCTGCCCAATTAACGCTGGAACATGGATACAACGGTCAGAGAACAGCAGAGACACAGGAATGGTGAGACTCATTAATAGTGAGCGGTCACCCACCTGGGAATCGGCGGCCCTCTCCGGACAGCGGGGACTTAGATGGCTGGTGGACCCGCAGTTGTAGCACCGCCTCGGGGGTCCACGGGGTCGACGTTCCTCCTCCGTCAACCTAGATCTCCCCAGCTGCATGGGTTCTGGGTCCCTCTCACCCTGCTCCGGGCAGTCCATTCTGACGCGGGGACGGGCGGAGGCCATGTCAGAGGCCCCGGTCCGGCGTTGGCGCCGCAGGTTGTCAAGGCGAATCGCCGTGGCCACAAACTGGGAAAGGGACGTGTCTTCCACGTGGCATGCGAGTTCTGTCTGAAGGGCGGGGTTCAAGCCGGCGCGGAACACAGCCCAGAGTGCCGCGTCATTCCACTCAGACTGCGCCGCTAGGGTACGGAACCGGATGGCATAATCGGCGGCGGACTCTGAACCCTGACGGATCTCCATCAGCTGGACCGATATGTCCTTTCCACCAGCGGGATGTTCAAATACCTCACGGATCCCTTCCTCAAAGTGGGAGTAGGAAGCCCGTATAAGTGGGTCGGCGTCTGATGAGTGACTTTCCGCAAAGCTGTGGGTCCAGTCAGCATCCCTGATTGTGTCCTTAAAGTATTCGCAGGCTAATTATCTGTTTGTAATCCTCACATGTTTCAAAATGTCCTCCATTGTGCCTGTACTAAAGAATTCTGTGGTAAACTGCTTGAACGACTGATGTCCTGTTGCTCTGACCACCATTGTCAGTAAATACTTTGAGAGGCTCATCACAGATATCTGCTCTGTGCTGCCTGCCTCATTCGACTTACAGTTTGATTACAGTTACTTCTGCTCCACTCACAATGCCATTACCTTCACCCTACAAACTGCTCTCTCTCTCACCTGGACAAAAAACATGTACAGGAACAGCACCACCCTCAACCACAGAGCTGTGCAGAGAATGGTCCAGATAGTCCAGCACATCATCTGAGGTGAGCTTCCTTCCTTCCAGGACATCTACACCAGGTGGTGCAGGCAGGAGGTTCCAGCCACCCGAGCCATGGACTCCTCTCACTGCTATCATCAGGTAGACAGTATCACAGCATCAGATCCTGCACCAGCAGGCTGTGGTACAAGTTCTTCTCACAGACCATTAGAGATCTCCAAACAACAACAGCACACTAGCACAACCCACTCAATCTCAATGCACTGCAAAATTAAAAACTACAAAATTAATTTAATTAATTACAAAATTAAAAACATTGTGTGTGTGTGTGTGTGTGTGTGTTGCCTTGTTAATGAATCAGTATTCATTAAGTCAGGTGTAGTAAGCAAAAGTTAACTTTATTTAATTAAAAAATTCTCATTCTGGTGTGACTGTGCTGGTCACTACAACACACTCATTACACAAATGAACTTAGATTAAAATGCTAACATTCATTGTGTTGAGGTGATGAACTGTATTAAACCTGGATTTTAAAGTGTTCTCTCTGTACTCATAACTGAATTTTCTCAATAATGAAATGTGACATTAAGCTTCAACTTCTGTTCTGGCTTTATAAAAGTCTAACATCTCTTTCTGTCTTTTGTTTGTATCTCTCACTTTAAACCACAGAGCTGTTTCCACTAACACTGACACACACACACTCTGGTGTGATGGACACTAGAGCACAAACATCTCAAACAGCAGCAGTGTGAGGCCATTAAGGTTTTTACCACATCAAAGGTGTGAAACTGCCGCACCCATAGACTAAATAATGAATTAAATAAATCATTGTAAACGTTTTATTCAGGTTAATCCTTAATTTTTCCATATATACTCAAAGAACTAAGTTTATAATTTAATACCCACTCTTTCTCTGTTATCCAAGAAGTCCCTAAAGGACTTAATAACAGGCCTTACACAGTTAGAGCACAATCTCTATCACAGTCTGTATAAATAGTGCTCTTAATATACTACATGATATTTATTAGAGACATTTTTTTATGAATGAAGTTCAGCTTTTGTGTTCTAGCCTGAGATTCTAACATAAAGACATTTTAGACTGTTAATGTGACCCAAAATAAGTCAGTGTGAGCTGCTGGCTAAAACATTTAGCCTCAGAAACCACAATGCTATTTCTGTTCATCTGAAACTACTGCATGGTGTGAGAGAGCTGCTGCAGTCAGTAACACTTACTCAGACTTCACACAGAGGGATTAATTCTGAATCATTGTTATGACTCCAGATGCTACATTTAAGATATAATCCACTGCTCAAAAAAAATTAAAGGAACACTTTTTAATCAGAGTATAGCATCAAGTCAATATAACTCCTGGGATATTGATCTGGTCAGTTAAGTAGCAGAGGGGGTTGTTAATCAGTTACAGCTGCTTTGGTGTTAATTAAATTAACAACAGGTGCACTAGATGGGCAACAATGAGACGGCCCCCAAAACAGGAATGGTTTTACAGGTGGAGGCCACTGACATTTTTTCCCCTACTCATCTTTTCTGACTGTTTTTCACTAGTTTTGCATTTGGCTAGGGTCAGTGTCACTACTGGTAGCATAAGGCAATACCTTAACCCTGTAGAGGTTGCACAGGCAGCCCAACTCCTCCAGGATGGCACATCAATACTTGCCATTGCCAGAGGGTTTGCTGTGTCTCCCAGCACAGTCTCAAGAGCATGGGGGAGATTCCAGGAGACAGTTAGTTACTCTAGGAGAGCTGGACAGGGCTGTAGAAGGTCCTTAACCCATCAGCAGGACTGGTATCTACTCCTTTGTGCAAGGAGGAGCAGGATGAGCACTGCCAGAGCAAAATGACCTCCAGCAGGCCACTGGTGTGAATTTCTCTGACCAAACAATCAGAAACAGGCTTCATGAGGGTGGCCTAAGGGCCCGATGTCCTCTAGTGTGCCCTTTGCTCACTGCCCAGCACCATGAAGTTATTATTGCTACAAGTGGTGCAACAGTTCAAGTTTTTAAAATCTGGCTTATTGTATGTCAGACTGTGCCTCTTTTCTTTTGGGTTCTCTGAGCAAGCATGATATCGCTTAAAAGCAAGTCAATTAAATTCTCATACATACCTGTACATACATACAGTCACATTAAACATAACATTTACTTTTTACAATTTATGAAAAATAGTTATTTAGAACAGGATTTTAGTATCATTGATTTTTTTTATATCTAAAATCTATTAGTGCTTCAATGTCTTTTACATTTTGTGCAATAAAACATTTGTAAATGGAAGCACTATAATATGCAGGACTTCAGTATGTTGACAGTTTGTAAATTATATGGCAACTAATTTACCAAGAAACTACATATTGTAGCAAATGACAAGTGTTCAGTGTTTAGCTTATAAGAACAGCTTAATTATTTTCAATTAAAGCAATTTCATTAAAGCTGCAGATTTAACTAATGCAAACCAATTAATCTCTTTAAAGATCACATGAAAATGTCTTTGATTTTGAGTTTTACCATGAACAGTTACATACAGCAAATTTGATACTCTTTGAGGAATATGAATGTTTACCTGATAAAGCTGCAAGCAGGAGATAGAAGATAAAACCAAATCTTATGTCAAGGGAGTTATGCTGTGGACTGCAATTCAATGTATGATCAACGTCACCATTATTAAGGGTGTGCTTCTCATTTCTCTAATTATCCAGCCTCATCAGCCTTAACTCCTCCTAC
>JAUCMX010000019.1:19531722-19558261 GCA_033459395.1 Hemibagrus guttatus
TGCTAACAGGTACAGTGAGGGCAACCTGGATGACAGATTTCAGTGATGGAAACATGTCAGAATCCAACAGGTTATACACTGAAATCATGTCCTGTGGAGCAGCACCAGCTCACTTTTTACATGTAAAAAAGTGCCTTGCTACCATGACTTTAGATCAGTGTTGTAGTGTTATGAAAGTTCTGCCAAATGTACAAACCCGATTCCAAAAAAGTTGGGACACTGTACAAATTCATTCATTCCTTGTCTACCGCTTATCCGAACTATTCTCAGGTCACGTGGAGCCTGTGCCTATCTCAGGCGTCACTGGGCATCAAGGCAGGATACACCCTGGACGGAGTGCCAACCCATCGCAGGGCACACACAAACACACTCTCATTCACTCACGCAATCACACACTACGGACAATTTAGAGATGCTAATCAACCTACCATGCATGTCTTTGGACTGGGGGAGGAAACCAGAGTACCCGGAGGATACCCCCAAGGCACGGGGAGAACATGCAAACTCACACACACACAGCGGAGGCGGGAATCGAACCCCCAACCCTGGAGGTGTGAGGCAAATGTGCTAACCACTAAGCCACCGTGCCCCCTCATTGTACAAATTGTGAATAAAAACAGAATGCAATGATGTGGAAGTTTCAAGTTTCAATATTTTATTCAGAATACAACATAGATAACATATCAAATGTTTAAACTGAGAAAATGGATCATTTTAAGGGAAAAATAAGTTGATTTTAAATTTCAAGGCATCAACACATCTCAAAAAAGTTGGGACAAGGCCATGTTTACCACTGTGTGGCATCTCCTCTTCTTTTTATAACAGTCTGCAAACATCTGGGGACTGAGGAGACAAGTTGCTCAAGTTTAGGAATAGGAATGTTGTCCCATTCTTGTCTAATACAGGCTTCTAGTTGCTCAACTGTCTTAGTTCTTCTTTCTTCCATCTTAGGTCTTTCGCATCTTCCTCTTTATGATGCGCCAAATGTTTTCTATGGGTGAAAGATCTGGACTGCAGGCTGGCCATTTCAGTAGCCGGATCCTTCTTCTACGCAGCCATGATGTTGTAATTGATGCAGTATGTGGTCTGGCATTGTCATGTTGGAAAATGCAGGGTCTTCCCTGAAAGAGACGACGTCTGGATGGGAGCATATGTTGTTCTAGAACTTGGATATACCTTTCAGCATTGATGGTGCCTTTCCAGATATGTAAGCTGCCCATGCCACACGCACTCATGCAACCTCATACCATCAGAGATGCAGGCTTCTGAACTGAGCGCTGATAACAACTTGGGTTGTCCTTGTCCTCTTTAGTCCGGATGACATGGCGTCCCAGTTTTCCAAAAAGAACTTCAAATTTTGATTGGTCTGACCACAGAACAGTTTTCCACTTTGCCACAGTCCATTTTAAATGAGCCTTGGCCCAGAGAAAACGCCTGCGCTTCTGGATCATGTTTAGATATGGCTTCTTTTTTGACCTATAGAGTTTTAGCCGGCGACGGCGAATGGCACGGTGGATTGTGTTCACCGACAATGTTTTCTGGAAGTATTCCTGAGCCCATGTTGTGATTTCCATTACAGTAGCATTCCTGTATGTGATGCAGTGCCGTCTAAGGGCCCAAAGATCACGGGCATCCAGTATGGTTTTCCGGCCTTGACCCTTACGCACAGAGATTGTTCCAGATTCTCTGAATCTTTGGATGATATTATGCACTGTAAATGATGATAACTTCAAACTCTTTGCAATTTTTCTCTGAGAAACTCCTTTCTGATATTGCTCCACTATTTTTTGCCGCAGCATTGGGGGAATTGGTGATCCTCTGCCCATCTTGACTTCTGAGAGACACTGCCACTCTGAGAGGCTCTTTTTATACCCAATCATGTTGCCAGTTGACCTAATAAGTTGCAGATTGGTCCTCCAGCTGTTCCTTATATGTACATTTAACTTTTCCGGCCTCTTATTGCTACCTGTCCCAACTTTTTTGGAATGTGTAGCTCTCATGAAATCCAAAATGAGCCAATATTTGGCATGACATTTCAAAATGTCTCACTTTCAACAATTGATATGTTATCTATATTCTATTGTGAATAAAATATACGTTTATGAGATTTGTAAATTATTGCATTTTTTGGAATCGGGTTTGTAGATCAGACAGGACGTTTTCAGATGTCGGACTACATGCTTGAATGCCTTTAAGCAATGTTGTATTTACAGCAGAAAAACGGTTCTCCAATTCAGTATCCATTCTCTTCAGACATGGATATAGTAACTTTGTTTTGAGTTGTTCGGTATCTGTGCTGATTCCCCTATGGGCACCGCAAGCTGATTCAACAACAAAATCCTCCATTCTTTTTGTCTTCTGTCTCTGCCCTTTTTCTCTTCAATTATGATGTGATTAACTTCACACAATGCCTTTGCTCTGGCATACATATCTGCAGCAGTGTAATCACTGCATTTTTGTTTTAGGGAGTCACACACAGCATCTTTGTATGCCAATGCTTGGGGAAGGTCAGTGGTCTCTTTTTGGAGGTATTTATGCAAGCCTGCCACTACAGATAGGAGATCTTTGAAAAGAGTCAACAAATACACAAAATGAGAATTTGCAGATTTTTGTTTTCAACCTCACTGCAGTAACCGTGTTGATGGTAGACAGGCATTCAATGATGGTGGGCAAATTGTCAAGCACAGCATTCACTGTGTGAAGCTGGCAGGCCCACCAGTTCACATGGTTGCAATCCCAATTTTGTTTGTGCTTCTTTAAACTTGTGGTGGCCAACCAGAGGGTTACTAACATTGCTTTAACGTAATTGTCTATATGTTCCATCTGTTTTATATCATTAATTTTTTGTTTCTATTTATTAAAAAATAACAACTTTTTTTTTCTAAATCAAAGTGACATAAAAAAAATCCTTACTCTAAGGCTAATAAATGTATTTCACGATCTGGGACATTATTTAATACAATACAATAGTTCCTCTACTCCCTCTTCACCCACGACTGCAGGCCTGTGTATGGATCCAACTCCATAATCAAGTTTGCAGATGACACCACGGTGATCGGCCTCATCAGTGACAACGATGAGACATCCTACAGGGCGGAGGTGCAACACCTGGTTGCATGGTGTGCTGACAATAACCTGCTCCTTAACAGCAGCAAGACAAAGGAGCTCATCATCGACTTCAGGAGAGAGAAAGGAAGAACGTACGACCCCATCCACATCAATGGAATGGCTGTCGAGCGTGTATCCAGCTTCAAGTTTCTGGAGACCCACATCTCAGAGGATCTGTGCTGGACCACCAATACCTCCAGTCTGGTCAAAAAGGCTCATCAGTGCCTTTGTTACCTAAACAAACTGAATAAGAATCACCTGTCTTCAACCATCCTGTTGAACTACTACCACAGCATCCTGACCAACTGCATCACAGTCTGGTATGGGAACTGCTCAGTCGCAGCCCGCAAGGCACTGCAACGAGAGGGTAAAACCGCCCAACGCATCATAGGAACCCCACTTCCTGCAATTGAGGACATCCAGAAGAAGCGCTGTATACGTCGGACTCACAGCATTCTCAAAGACTCTTCCTACCCTGCCCATAGCCTTTTCAATCTTTTACCCTCCGGAAGGCGATTCAGGATCCTCCGGACCAAAACCAGCAGACTAAGGAACAGCTTTTTTCCCACAGCTGTCCCCCTATTGAACTCTGTCCCCCGTTGAACTCCTATGCCCTTCCCTCACTCAGCACTCTCCTCACCCCTCCTTTTGGTTGACTGTATTTACTTCATCTAGCCATGTCACTTCTACATAAGCAATGCATCTAGCACACATTCATACTATATACAACTGTTCATAGCCTCAGCCTATACATCATCTGCACGTTCCATTTGTATTGTATGCACATGGCACTAATCTCCTGTATATATGCTCATTGCACATATGTATATTGTCAATATTACTCTGTATATTATTGTCCATAGCACAAAACATCTATATATCATGTTGATAATACTGTATATATCACCTGTAATTATCCCCTATACTGCTCCTATCTGGACATCTGCCCTTATCTGTACATATTGTATTATCTATACATAATCCATAGTATACTGTACATCATGTCCATAGCACATACATCTGTATATCATGTTGATAATACTGTATATACACAACTGTATTTTATTGCCATAGTATTGCATCTGTACATAAGTACTTATCTGCAGATATTAGTTTGCCTTCACTACTGTATATAAAGCACTTGCTGCTCATGGCACTTCTGGTTAGATGCTAAACTGCATTTTGTTGCCTTGTACTTGTACATGTGTAATGACAATAAAATTGAATCTAATCTAATCTAATACAAAAAAACACGATGTGTCTGTCTCTGTCAATCACTCTGATATGCAGTGAATATGAGTGCATTGAATGCTGTCTGTCACTGTCTTTAATCATTTCTGTGCATATAACTGTATGTTAGTCAATGCCACATGCACTGTAACATGTTTTATATTGAAAGTTAAGTTTTCAAATGAAAACAGCAACAACATGATTGTTTTATAAAGTAGACTATACATTCATATGTGTTAAGGGCTTCATCTTCGCTGAAGAAAACAGCTGTGGTGTGATGAGGGGTGAACGCAGCGAACACTTACAGTAAACCGATTACTCCCCCATGATAATTTGTAAACTGTATTTATGACAAAGAACTGCACAGATGCAGATATTAGATCAGTATTTGAACAATCTTCATGTGGGAAAAGGCTGACTCACATAAATAAGTAGAGCCGAATAATGCAGTCAAGGAGGTAGCACATTTCCTCATGTTTGGGTAATGTCAAGTTGCACACACATCTTACGTTGCGTCTCCAGCTCCAGCTCAGTTATGGAAGTTGCCCAAATCATGGCGCTGCAGCTTTGAGGCCAGATGTTGCATTTTTCATTTGAAAGTTCATTCATTCATTGTCTACTGCTTATCCGATCTATACTCGGGTCACGTGGAGCCTGTGCCTATCTCAGGCGTCATTGGGCATCAAGGCAGGATACACCCTGGACGGAGTGCCAACCCATCGCAGGGCACACACACACACACGCTCATTCAATCACACACTACGGACAATTTAGAGCCAATCAACCTACAATGCATGTCTTTGGACCGGGGGAGGAAACCGGAGTACCCGGAGGAAACCCCCAAGGCACGGGGAGAACATACAAACTCCACACACATGGCGGAGGCGGGAATCGAACCCCCAACCCTGGAGGTGTGAGGCAAACGTGCGAACCACCAAGCCACCGTGCCCCCCTCATTTGAAAGCATTAACTGAGCTAATCATATTTACCATGGTATTGTCTTTTCCTTGCAGATCTGAATTAAACTCATTTATTGATTTTCAGATCAGTTGAAAATGTCAAGTCTAGTAGCCACTGATCATCATTTAGTTGTTTGTATTCTGCATGTTTATCAACAAGGAGAAACTCCTTTATCTCCGGACAGAGCTCTCAGATTCTCTGCAGGAATTTCCCCATACTAAGCCATCTCACATCAGTGTGTAGCAACAACTCAGAGTGGCCGCAGTCAGCCTTCTCCAGATGTGCATGGAACAGCTGCCTTTGAAGAGATCTAGCTTGAATAGAACAGGCAATCTTCGTTGCCACATCTATTATCTCTTTCATGTTTAGCATTTTTGTGCATAATGCTTGTTGGTGTATTATGCAGGGGTAATTAAGGAAGTCTGGGAAAGCATCATTCTCCCTGCACTTGGCAATAAAACCATTCACGTGGCCAATCATTGCGGGTTCACCATCCGTGGTGATTGACACCAATTTACACACTGGGAGCTGGGTTTTCTCAAGAAAGATTTTGACTAAAAAATGTCCTCTCCCCATGTGTGTTCTTTCATGGGCAGTATTGTTAACAGTTCCTCTTCTGCATTTCTGTAAACACCATCCGGATAAAATTCACAACTGGGCTGTATCACTTACGTCTGTAGACTCGTCCAGTTGCAATGAGAAACACTCACAGTCCACGATGTCCTTCCAAAGCTGCTGTGTCAAATCCTCAGCCATGACTTCACAGCGGCGTGTAACTGTACTTCTTGATAGCTGGAGAGCTTTGACTGAAGATAATATTTCCGCTTTGTTTTTTAAGTCCTGAAACAACGAGTCAGCTGCTTCAACTAATGCCTCGTTTAACATCTCTCCATCTTGGAAGGACTTCTTGTGCTTAATGAGGGAGTGACTCACCCGGAAGGATGCTTCGGTGGCTGCCTTCGCTTTTGAGGTCAGGTGTGAGAAAAATGACTGCTGTCCTGACAACTGTGATTTCAGTTCCTTCACCTTTCTCTTGCTTAGCTTGCTTTTCAGAGGGAAATCAGTGTCATAGTTTTTATGAACAGTCCTAAAGTGCCGCTCCACATTTCCCTTCTTCGGAATAGTGATGGTAGATTGGCAGATCAGACAAACGCACTTTGAATATGACATTGTGGAAAAAAAGTCCTTCTCCCATTTCGGATGGAAGTGGTGAGTTTCTTACTTGGTCCAGCTCTCCCACTCATTTTTATATCCTTTCTTTAGTAGAAATAAATTGGAAGGCTAATGTAACCAGTCTCCCACTATCACTGTTACGATCTGCATTGTGTACAATGAAGAGACAGATCACTGGAATTGTTGCTGATGGAGGATTTATTGGCATGAAATTGCTGGTACTCTCCCCAACGCACTCAACACTGGATGGAGTAGAGAAAGAGTACAACAATGATGAATGACCTCGTTCTGTGACCTTTTTTTCCCACCTCTCCTCAGCGCGCTCAATGCTGTCTCAGTAAACATCACAATGATAACATATCAAAAATAATCAATATGAACATGTCACAAACGATAATGCAAAACAAATATTTACAATTATTTATCCTATTATATGATTTAATCTTCTGTAACTAACTTTAGATCAACCCTGAATTTAAGTGAGAAACAAATTAATACACATGAATAAAAACAAATGACTGGAGAACTATACCTGGATGGAGTTGAGAAAGAGCCATTTTTTGTATTGTAGAGATTTTCTTGTCCACTGTGTGGCACTAAACCATAGTATAACTAAAGCTCCTGTGTAATGAGCCAGGTGGCGTTGGTAATGGGGAAGCACATGGTTTTTGACCGTGTTAAAGGGTAACTTGCTAGGATGTGGATTATGCAGTATGTGGATATGTGCTGTGTTTTCAAGACATGAAATTTATGTACACATGTTCATGAAGGAAGGAGAAGCAAAGATTGAGGCTTTGTTTATTCACAAAATAAAGACTTCGATCTGCTTCTACTTCGATCCACGTTAGTATGCAGGGACTCTGTTTTGCACGCGTTAAATACGTGCTCACTCCCGTTATCAGCGACAACGGCTTAATGGAAGGCCATAATAACAATGAGGAATGACCTCGTTCTGTGACCTTTTTTTCCACCTGAATGAATTAAATGCCAGTTAGTCAATCACCATGCTCTGCTAACGTATGCACATACACTCAACCTGCTGTACTCTGTAAAACAGTTAATCTCGCCCATCCACAGATAAAATGCTTCCTGATACATTAGTACCACTCTTAACAACAATATCTTTCCTTATCAAGTACTTACTAACACTTCTCGTGACTTTTATAGCTTATTTTGAAGAAGCACCGCTAACTGCTTACCTCTCCTCAGCGCACTCAACACTGTCTGAGGATGCAGTGTGGGCTAACCAGAAATGACGTCACGACATCAAATGAAAATAAAACTCTCTTCACCGAAAAACACAGATAAAGTACAAAACTAAATTATAACATTTTCGTGAACAAATGAATACAAAATAAATGCATGAAAATCAAAAATGAGGGATCATTAGTGAAATACATGAATTCAAATCATGAATACACACTCTTACTAACACCCATCACACTAACTAGCTTATTAGCTCGCTGGAGTATTCGCAGTAGCGTGCAAGATTTACAGCGCATACTTAGTGACCAGTATGTAATCTAGCCATGGGGCTCACAGTCCAGTGACTTCTGTGCCGGTCCCAAGCCCGGATAAATAGAGAGGGTTGCGTCAGGAAGGGCATCCGGCGTAAAACATTGCCAAATTTAACCATGCGAATCGTCAGTACGAATTTCATACCGGATCGGTCGAGGCCCGGGTTAACAACGACCGCCATCGGCGCCGTTGACCTACAGGGCGCCGGTGGAAATTGGGCTACTGTTGGTCGAAGAAGTAGAGGAGGGAGGAGAGTGCGCAGACAGAGAGAGAAGAGGAAAGGTAAGAGTGTAGGACTGAGAATAGGCACTCTGAATGTTGGTACTATGACAGGGAAAGGTAGAGAGCTGGCTGATGTGATGGAGAGAAGGAAGGTGGATATACTGTGTGTACAGGAGACCAGGTGGAAGGGTAGCAAGGCTCGTAGTATAGGAGCAGGATTCAAGCTGTTTTATTATGGTGTGGATAGTAAGAGAAATGGGGTAGGTGTGGTCCTGAAGGAGGAGTTTGTGAGGAATGTCCTGGAGGTGAAGAGAGTGTCAGACAGGGTGATGAGTCTGAAGTTAGAGATTGAAGGGGTGATGTTGAATGTTGTTAGTGGTTATGCCCCACAGGTAGGTTGTGAGTTGGAGGAGAAAGAGAGATTCTGGAGTGAATTAGATGAGGTGATGGAGAGTATTCCCACGGGTGAGAGAGTGGTGATAGGAGCGGATTTTAATGGACATGTTGGTGAGGGGAACACAGGTGATGAGGAGGTGATGGCCAAGTTTGGAGTTAAGGAAAGGAACCTTGAAGGACAGATGGTAGTGGACTTTGCTAAGAGGATGGACATGGGTGTGGTTAACACTTATTTTCAGAAGAGGGAGGAGCATAGAGTGACTTACAAGAGTGGAGGTAGGAGCACACAGGTAGACTACATCCTATGTAGAAGAGGCAATCTGAAAGAGATTAGTGACTGTAAAGTGGTGGTGGGAGAGAGTGTAGCCAGACAGCATAGGATGGTGGTGTGTAGGATGACTCTGATGGTCTGTAAGAAGAAGAGGTCAGAGATAGAGAAGAAAACCAAGTGGTGGAAGCTGAAAAAGGAGGAATGTTGTGAGGAATTTAGACAGAAGTTGAGGCAGGCTCTGGCTGGTCAGGTAGTGCTGCCAGATGACTGGGAAACTACAGCAGAAGTGATCAGGGAGACAGGGAGAAAGGTGCTGGGTGTGTCATCTGGAAGGAGGAAAGAAGATAAGGAGACTTGGTGGTGGAATGAGGAAGTTCAGGATAGTATCCAGAGGAAGAGGTTAGCCAAGAAGAAGTGGGACATGGACAGGACTGAAGAGAATAGACAGGAATACAAGGAGTTACAGCACAGAGTGAAGAGGGAGGTGTCTAAGGCCAAGCAGAAGGCATATGACGAGTTGTACACTAGGTTAGACACTAGAGAAGGAGAGAAGGACTTGTACAGGTTAGCTAGGCAGAGGGATCGAGATGGGAAGGATGTGCAGCAAGTTAGAGTTATTAAGGATAGAGATGGAAGGGTGCTCACAAGTGAGGAGAGTGTACAGAGGAGATGGAAGGAATACTTTGAGGAGCTGATGAATGAGGAAAATGAGAGGGAAAAAAGAGTAGAAGGGGTGAACTCTGTGGAACAGAAAGTAGATAAGATTAGAAAAGGATGAAGTCAGGAAGGCTTTGAAGAGGATGAAAAGTGGGAAGGCAGTTGGTCCTGATGACATCCCGGTGGAGGTCTGGAAGTGTTTGGGAGAGGCAGCAGTGAAATTTTTAGCTAGTTTGTTCAACAGGGTTTTAGAGAGTGAGAGGATGCCTGAGGAATGGAGAAGAAGTGTGTTAGTGCCGATCTTTAAGAATAAGGGTGACGTGCAGAGTTGCAGTAACTATAGGGGGATAAAGTTGATGAGCCATACAATGAAGGTATGGGAAAGAGTAGTGGAAGCTAGGTTAAGGAAGGTAGTGGAATTTTGTGAGCAGCAGTATGGCTTCATGCCCAGAAAGAGCACAACAGATGCAATTTTTGCTCTGAGAATTTTGATGGAGAAGTATAGGGATGGTCAGAGGGAGTTGCACTATGTGTTTGTAGACTTGGAGAAAGCGTATGACAGGGTGCCAAGAGAAGAGCTGTGGTACTGTATGAGGAAGTCAGGAGTAGCAGAGAAGTATGTCAGAGTGGTGCAGGACATGTATGAGAGGAGCAGGACAGTGGTGAGGTGTGCTGTAGGTCAGACAGAGGAGTTCAATGTGGAGGTGGGACTGCATCAGGGATCGGCTCTGAGCCCCTTCCTGTTTGCTATAGTGATGGACCAGTTGTCAGAGGAGGTCAGACAGGAGTCTCCTTGAACAATGATGTTTGCAGATGACATTGTGATCTGTAGTGAGAGCAGGGAGCAGGTGGAGAAAAACCTGGAGAGGTGGAGGTTTGCGCTGGAGAGAAGAGGAATGAAAGTCAGTCGTAGTAAGACTGAGTACATGTGTGTGAATGAAAGGGAGGGAAGTGGAACAGTAAGGTTACAGGGTGAAGAGGTGAAGAAGGTACAGGAGTTTAAGTACTTGGGGTCAACAGTCCAGAGTAATGGAGAGTGTGGGAAAGAGGTAAAGAAGCGAGTGCAGGCAGGTTGGAATGTGTGGAGAAAGGTGTCGGGAGTTCTGTGTGATCAGAAAATATCAGCGAGAATCAAGGGGAAGGTGTACAGGACAGTGGTGAGACCGGCCATGCTGTATGGTTTAGAGACAGTGTCACTGAGGAAGAGACAGGAGTCAGAGCTAGAGGTAGCAGAGCTGAAGATGTTGAGGTTCTCTTTGGGAGTGACAAGGTTGGACAGGATTAGGAATGAGTACATTAGAGGGACAGCTCATGTTGGACGTTTGGGGGACAAAGTTAGGGAGGCCAGATTAAGATGGTTTGGACATGTTCAGAGGAGGGAGAGTGAGTATATTGGTAGGAGAATGTTGGACATGAAGCTGCCAGGCAGGAGGCAAAGAGGAAGGCCAAAGAGGAGGTATATGGATGGAATTAATGAGGATATGAAGCTAGTGGGTGCAATGGTTGAGGATGCAGAAGATAGGGATAGGTGGAGAGAGATGATTCGCTGTGGCGACCCCTGAAGGGAAAAGCCGAAAGAAGAAGAAGAAGACTTAGTGACCAGTATGTAAGAAAAAATGAGATCTCAGACTGCTGTGTACGTCAATCAAGTGGCAAATGCCATAGTAAGGATGGATGATTGGCTAACATGTAATTTTTTTAATTACATGCGATCTACCCACACTACCTTTGCAATCGACCGGTCGATTTCTATCAATGTATTGGGCACCCTGCGATAGGTGGTGTGCGTGGACCCACTTGTAGGCAGATCTGGGTGGAGTCACTGTGCATCTGGGGCTGGTGGGCCGTAGGCTGGTGGTGGAAGTGGTGGTTGTGAATGTGATGCAGCTGCCACTGAGCGTGGTCGAGGAGGTGGTCCATCCGGGTCAGGATCATCTGAAAAAAACTTAAAACACTGGACATTTTTTGAGCTTTGGGCTATATTCTGTACATTCTCTATATTTTGATAATAGCTTTGGATTAGATTATGATATTCTCAAACTGTTTTCTGCCTCTGATTTCCACATATTAAAATCTGTCTAATTTAGCATTATTCTATGTTTTCTCGTCTTCCTGTCATTGTCTTTTTCTATTTGTACTAATTTACTTTTCAATGCATCTAATTGTCTCATGCTAAAACTGCCGCCTTCAGAAAGCCACACCCTCTCACCCACCACACTACTTATGGCACAGACTCAGGACCATGGTTAGTTCTTATAAAATTCACATTAGGTGCAGTAAGGACAATTTCAGTGTCTTTATTGGGTTTGTTTTTTGTACTGTTGCCTGTAGTCTATCCAGTGGTTTGTTTTCTTAAGGATACAGCTGGATATGAACAGCGAATAATGCGTGCAAGCCTTTACTCTGTAACCATATTTATTAATATAAAACAGACTTGCCTAAAACATATCTATGTCATTAAAAACAAATGTCATAAAGCATTCTGGTATGTCATGAAGTAGACTCTTCTATATAAAACATGTAGAACACTACATTGCCCATGACTATTTCCAGTGTAATGTTAGCAGTCTCTGTGTTAGAAAGCCTTTTTTTTTTTTACATCTATTTTGCCTTTTTTTTTCCCCACCTTTACCTGCTTTTCTCTCAGTCCCTAAGACGAGCTCATCAGCTCTTGGTGGTGGGTTTACTTAAACCTCGGGAACAAGACACCTAAAGCACCTAATACCAGATTAGTGCCGTGTTTTTTCTCTTTTTTTATTTCTATGGCCTTGCACTAGATGCTTATCCAGGTCCCAAACCTGTCGATGTCACGGAGCTGCTAAGCTGACGAGACAGAGGCACGCTGGTCGTGCCGGTGTAGAAATATCAGACCCAACGCGGAGTTAGACGGCGGACAGGGGTTTTATTAAACAAAAGAACATGCAGCACACAGACGTAACACAAAGACAATGACTAGCAAACTAAAGGAGACAGACGGCCACTATAAATAAGACACATAATCATAGACACATTAGGAACAGGTGAACAAAGGCGGAGACACATTAGGAAGGCGTGGCTATAACAAACACCATGGCTAAATAAACAAAACCCCTGCTGAAGGCCCCCTAGTGGTCCATCGGGGGCACTTGCCCCCGTAACAGTCGACAGATCCAGGTATAAATCCTGTCTTTACAGCCCTTTCCACACAGAGACAAATTACTAAAATTATTTTACTTTTTAAATTTTTTTTTATTATATTAATTCCTCACAGTGAATTAAACTAAATGAAATGAAACCCTTGAAATGACTTATTCTCTTAAATCACATTATCTCACCTTCCTCACATCAAATTGTTCCGATTCCGGCATTGAGGCGGCTCACAGTGAACTCCCGAGTCCTCTCACGCTCGTAGACAATCGTGCAGTCGAGGTGAAGTTAACAGTCTTCAAGGCGCCAGCGCACATACACCTCCTCGGGAATCTCTGAAACTGACCCTCAAGCGTGGGATCCTGCCAACAACAACCAGCTGGCTGTGAAAATTAAAAAAAAGAAACTGTGTAAAAAGATACACAATTTATTTGTGTTGTTGCGCAACAGAACACAACGCTCTCTACGCAAATGAAAAGGATGAGCCCCAATTATTTATTACATTGAGTATTTATAATCAGGATTAAAACACACAACAGGATAAAGGAAAGGAAAACATTGTCAATCATTGTTTACATTACAACACCTGATCATCGCCTGATCCAGATAGCCCTGAGTCTTAGCCTTGAGTCCTGCCATCTAGTCTACATCACAGTTCTGTCTCTATTATATTTTGCACAATCTCTGGTCATAATAACTTCTAGTCACAAACAACATTGTTGTCACTCATACAGAATCTCAGAACCTCTACAACTTCTTCAAGTAAAATTTTCCAGCACACTTTAAATGGGACGCGAGAGAGAGGTTTATTGTGTGGCTTTCATCAAACAGGTTTTGACAGGTCTGACAACCAATCAGAATCGTCCATGTCACAAGGTCCCGCCCCTTTTCATTCAATCAGAATCGCCTATGTCACAATATCCCGCCCCTTAATCCGATGAGGATGTTGGAAGTTAAAATTTCATGGATTCAAGGGTCACGTCTGGTATGTATTGATAAAAACATGGAAGTTTAGTTCCTGAAGTTTCAATGGTTTCAAATTCTCCAATTTATACCCCGGCTCATATCAATCAAGTGCACACACACACACACACACAACCATATGGATAATGTTTCTATTGATAAAACAGAGAAGGTAAGAGTGGCTTCCTGTGGAAGTTTCAAATCTCAAAGTTTCAAATCTCCTGAAGGCTTCAAGGGTCACGTTTGGTTTGCATTGATGCTTCCTGTGGAAGTTTATCTCCAGAAGGGATCAAGGGTCACATTTGGTGTGTATTGATAAAAACACAGAAGTTTATCTCATAAAAAGGGATATCTAATAATGACCCCTGCGACCCCCATCCCCTCCCATCACAACCCCATCCCCTCCAGTCACGACCCCATCTCCTCTAGTCACGACCCCCAACCCCCCTCGTCACGACCCCCAACCCCCCCGTCACGACCCCCAACCCCTCCCGCCACGACCCCATCCCCTCCCGTCACGACCCCATCCTCTCTCTTCACGACCCCATCTCCTCCCGTCACGACCCCCATATAAAAAATACTAACCCTCCCGTCACGACCCCATACCCTCCCGTCACGACCCCATACCCTCCGTCATGACCCCATCCCCTCCCGTCACGAGACACACACACACAAAATTTTTCCTTATAAAAACTTCATCTATTTACATGAAGAATATCGTAGATTCTTTGACCGCAGCTATGGCCTCTTGTCCTGATGCACCAAAAAAAGCGAAATCTACTTTTGCTAAAATGCAAGATTTTATATCATGAAAATATAAAATACTGGTCATTATCAAATGGCTGTACAGCCACTTTTTATTTCAACGTAGAATCAGCAGAAGTTGTGCTTTTCAGTTTATCTTGACGGGGACACATCCACTGGAGCTGCGCTACTGAGGCAGTAACTTTTGATCGCAGTGACTGGGAAAATTTTTGCAAATGTTGTAAAAACTATGAGTTCATCAATCGTTTGAATTTATTTTCACCGAAGGCCTACAGACATAAGTGGAAAAACCATGCATCTCCACGACTGACATACCATGTCAGAGCAACAAACTTCTCCAAGGACCAGGTTTCATTACGCATTTTTACAACTACTACCGATGACAGCGCATATGACAACAAAGAGAACGGCGAAGTGATGTACGTTTGCACCAACTGGAACGAACTAAAACAATACTTTAATCAAATCGATGAACTATTCCAAAAAGTGGAGAAAATCAAAGAAATGGAGGAAATAAAAGTAAGACTAGAGGAACTTTTCTGAGACACTAATCTTTCAAGATTAGTGTCTCCACACAAGGTGTCAGAAACCACACCTTCCAACGACTCCGACCTAACGCTGTACATATATATATATATACAATTTGAGTTAAACCTCCTGAACATCTCAGAACGAAATGTCTCAGGAATTCAGCCCTCTCTTTCACAGCCTGTCCGCTTTTGCGGCTAAAGAGGTGACCTGCTCTGCTGATGAAAACACAGCTGAAACCCTAGCAAAAAGAAACCTCACCTATCTGGCCACGAATGACGAGTTTGACAGGTGCATATCCACCACGTCTTCATACATCTGGTCGCTGCAGATTTCTTTATTTTTTTCTCTAGCCTCACTCAGAACAGTTTTGATGAAAGGCTCATCTTTCCAGTCACAAACTGTTGCTTCTGCGATACCTTGAATTTTCTCAAGGGATGGAGTATGCGTGATGCAACACATTTTTACACCTCTAACCAAAGTGTATTTCAACCACGGTTTAAAACAGCTTTTTCATCAATCTCTATGAGTTCATATGAAGGTAGTATTGTTCAGGGTCGAATAGGCACTGTTGGACAGAATTATTGTCGAATATCTCAAAGACAACTGCAACGGCTGCGCGATCGAACCCCCGAGTTAACTCCAACACTCTATTGTTACCCTATTCGACCCATTACAACATTACAACATTCGCGAAACTTTTCCCAGTCACTGCGATCAAAAGTTACGGCCTCAGTAGCGCAGCTCCAGTGGATGTGTCCCCGTCCAGATAACCTGAAAAGCACAACTTCTGCTGATTCTACGTTGAAATAAAAACCGGCTGTACAGCCATTTGATAATGACCAGTATTTTATATTTTCATGATCTAAATGTTCGCGAATCTAGCAAAAGTAGATTTTGCTTTTTTCGGTGCATCAGGACAAGAGGCCATAGCTGCGGTCAAAGAATCTACGGTATTCTTCACGTAAATAGATGAAGTTTTTATGGGGAAAAATTTTGTGTGTGTGTGTGTGTGTGTGTGTGTGTGTGTGTGTGTGTGTGTCTGTCTCATGACGGGAGGGGATGGGGTTGTGACAGGAGGGGATGGGGTTGTGACGGGAGGGGATGGGGGTTGCAGGGGTCATTATTAGATATCCCTTTTCATGTGATAAACTTCTGTGTTTTTATCAATACACACCAAACGTGAACCTTGATCCCTTCTGGAGATAAACTTCCACAGGAAGCCACTCTTACCTTCTCTGTTTTATCAATAGAAACATTATCCATATGGTTGTGTTGTGTGTGTGTGTGCTTGATTGGCATGCGCCGGGGGTTAATTTGGGGAATTTGAAACCATTGAAAGTTCAGGAACTTCAGGAGATAAACTTCCGTGTTTTTATCAATATATACCAGACGTGACCCTTGAATCCTTCATGAAATTTAAACTTCCAACATCCTCACAGGATTAAGGGGCGGGACATTGTGACGTGGACGATTCTGATTGGTTGACAGACCTGTCAAAACCTGTTTGATGAGAGCCGCACAATAAACCTCTCTCTGACGCGTGAGAAAACATGCGCTAGCCGTCTCTACTCTCTGCTTTATCACTTTGGCTAACTCTTTCTTTTTGTCATTGTTCTCGTTACTCACCCAAAGCTTTTGCAGTTGTGTTAATCTCTATTTGTCCCTGATTTGTTCTATCAACATTTGCCGTTCCCATGGCATCCTTATTTTCATTATTTTTCTGATGGTGACTGGTTTTATGGTAAGCCGTCGAAAAGTGAACAGATAGACCTCATGTGATATAGTAAACTGAAGTTAAACTGAAGTTTTGTTTTGTTTGTGCCGTTCTTTGTAAATATTGTAAATATTTATCATTTTGTATTTTTCCTCATCATCATTATTTACAACTTCTTCCTTTTTCTTTTCTTTTGTTTGTGTATGATAAAATTGACCTCTTCTCACTCTCTCTTCCATTGTTTTGTCGATGTCAACCACACAAGTCCAAACTATTATACCTTAATGTAGCATCTGGTGTCATAACAATGGCTCAGAATTAATTCCTCTGTGTGAAAGCAAACCTGGGATTACGAGCCCAGACCCCAAACAAGGCTAGAAACACTCATGAGAGTGGACAGAAGTGTCCAGGTCAAGTCTGAGTAAGTTCTTAACATATTTGTAGAAGTGTTACTGACTGCAGCAGCGCTCTCACACCATGCATGAGTTTCAGTTTAACAGAAATAGCATTGTGGTTTCTGAGGCTAAATGTTTAGCCAGCAGCTCACACTGACTTATTTTGGGTCACATTAAGAGTCTAAAATGTCTTTATGTTAGAATCTCAGGCTAGAACACAAAAGCTGGACTTCATTCATAAAAATGTCTCTAATAAATATCATGTAGTATATTAAGAGCACTATTTATACAGACTGTGATAGAGATTGTGCTCTAACTGTGTAGAAAGAGAAAGAGTGGGGATTAAATTATAAACTTAGTTCTTTGAGTAGAGTTGGAAAAATTAAGGATTAACTAAATAAAACATTTACAATGATTTATTTAATTCATTATTTAGTCTATGGTCCGGCAGTTTCACACCTTTGATGTGGTAAAAACTTTAATGGCCTCACACTGCTGCTGTTTGCGATGTTTGTGCTCTAGTGTCCATCACACCAGAGTGTGTGTGTGTCAGTGTTAGTGGAAACAGCTCTGTGGTTTAAAGTGAGAGATACAAACAAAAGACAGAAAGAGATGTTAGACTTTTATAAAGCCAGGGATTAGAACAGAAGTTGAAGCTGAAAGATACTTTTCATTATTGAGAAACTTCAACTGCACAGCTCTGTGGTTGAGGGTGGTGCTGTTCCTGTACATGTTTTTTGTCCAGGTGAGAGAGAGAGCAGTTTGTAGGGTGAAGGTAATGGCATTGTGAGTGGAGCAGAAGTAACGATAATCAAACTGTGAGTGGAATGAGGCAGGCAGCACAGAGCAGATATCTGTGATGAGCCTCTCAAAGTATTTACTGACAATGGTGGTCAGAGCAACAAGACATCAGTCATTCAAGCAGTTTACCACAGAATTCTTTAGTACAGGCACAATGGAGGACATTTTGAAACATGTGAGGATTACAGACAGATAATTAGCCTGCGCATACTTTGAGGACACAATCAGGGATGCTGACTGGACCCACAGCTTTGCGGAAAGTCACCCATCAGAAGGATGGGGTTACATCTGCTACAGAGACAGAGAGTGTGCTAACCTCTGCAGTATCTGCTACAGGACCTCTCTCCACAGGGTGGGGTTGTTTAAGCATAAGAAGTTTTAAACTCACCCTATTAGAGAGGCAGCGATGTTCATAAAGGAGAGTTTATTTCCTGTAAAGTCAGTCATGTTGAATCGCTGCAACATGTGTGTTGTGTTGATGGGGTGGAACTGTGTTTCTAGCTTGTCTCTGTACTGGTGTTTTGCTGTTTTTATGCTTTGCAGTAAATAAAAGTGGAGGTTTGTGTCATTAGGTCAGCGTGAACATCTCTGTAAATCCACCGTCTCTGATCTGAGTAAATCTGAATAGTTTTGGTCGGCACAATGTATTCTACTCTTCACTATTTGTTTCCCCTGAAATTCCAAATGACCGTGTGAACAGTTCTGTGACACTGAGACATTAAATGACAAAAAAAGTCAGTTTAGAAAAGGTCAAAGGTCAGAATGAGGACTTTTATTATATAACATAGCAGTAACAGTCAACAATTATAACAGCAAATATCAGCTGGAGGAAAGAGGATTAATAAGTGAGAACAAGTGAAAAAACACGTTCCTGATGAAAGAGTAAACTGACCAGAACATGACACAGAAACACATTGGGGAGAAAAAGGATTTGATATAGTGTACGTTCCTCTGATCACACCACAAGTTGTTGACCATAAAACATACCCCCTTCCTCCTCTGCTTCCCCGAGAGGTATTTTGTCATGTCCACATGGTGCATGGAGAACCCTGTGTGCTCTGGAACCTCCACAGACAGTGTTACAGTGAGGTAGAGGAAAACATTACAGAAATAAAAATGTCACATGACCGTTTAAATGATGTGTTAGTAGTGAGAAGGTTTATTATTTCATTATTAGACATACATTTTCTTACCATCTTATTAGGAACACCTGCACATCATTCAGTCATGTGACTGCACAATACAGATCATGCAGATCCAGGTCAGCTGTCTGAGACTGGACACTTAACACTGTTAAAGACTGAAGACTGGACTCTGTGCAGGACACTCGAGTTCTTCCACTCCAACCTTAACCTTAACACATCATGTCTTCATGGAGCTGCTTTGTACACAGGGGCATTGTCATGCTGGAACAGTGTTTGTGTCTCTTAGTTCCAGTGAAAGGAAACTGTAATGTTACAGCGTACAAAGACATTCTACACAATTGTGTGCTTTAAACTTTGTGGAACTTGTAGAAATGTCATCAATGTCAGCATAGTGTGTGTGAGTTCTGGTGGTATGACCGTTCCTCAACATCACCCAACTCACACACATAACTGATCTCTGAGACGTGTCTGAGACTGAACAAGGTTTATTAAGTCTTATTTTTTTCCGCTTATTTTTTTCTTTTTTTTGGTCTTGTTGTTATAAAGCCCATGTGAACATACATGTTGAGAACCTATGGGCTCGGCTGACCAGGACATGTTTCATGCTAAATTTAGTGTTTATTATAAACTACTCAAAGTAAACAAAATACCAGTAACAAGTATCAGAAGTGTGTTATTAAATGTTTTGCTGTCACTGGGATGGTGCCCGTGACTTACTTTTTGCTACAAAAACATGAAAGTAAATAAATATTTAAGGTCATTGAAGGTAAAAAATTGGAGCTGAAGCTTAAACTAGAAGCTCTAAAAGTAAATTAGCGTTCTTTAGTTTGACTGTTAGCAAAGTAGAAGCTAAGTTCCTTTAGAAAATGAATTTTTACCTACAAGTACTTCACTAAACTTCTTCTATCAGAGAGGTTCCAGCACACAGGACTGATAGAGCTCCAGTATATCAGATCTGTAAAGTCATGTGACTCATCACAGCATCAGAATAGACAAGAATTCACTGTGAGCTTCACATCTCATTACAGCTAATGGACCAATCAGATCAGTCCACAGCTTCAAAACATCCAATCAGGCGTGAGTCTGGACCTGGTTTTCTACTGAACACACAAGTTCATTACCTCACTATCACTTCATCTGAACAGGAACGATGAACACACTCTTTGTCGCTCTTTCTGCTCTTTTTTCTCTCTCCACAGCTGGTGAGTAACATCTGGAAACTTTAACTTAAATTAATTAAATATGAAATATTACTGTATTATCATTAAATATTAAACACTTTTTTACAGTAAATTCTTCTGACATCAAGGAGCTTCATGTGAGAACAGTAAAGCATGGAGGAGATGTAACTATGGAGTGTAACATTAGCAGTGTCACAGAGAAAGATAAATTAGTTTGGTACAGACAGAGGTCAGGAAAATTGCCTCAGTATTTTGCAAAACCATACCAGGGCAATTTGGGCTACAGATTTGTTGAGGGATTTAATGATAGTCGCTTCAGTATTAGTGTAAATGACCATAAATTTGATCTCAATATTAAAGAAATAAAAGATGATGATGTAGGAGAATATTTCTGTGGAAAATCAGAAGGAATTGTAGTGAAGTTCACATCTGGAACACATCTGCAATTTGAAGGTAAACAGTTTTACTCTGATAACCTGCTAATTCCAGATCAACACTTTAACCAGAATTATGTGTACATATGCATTAAATGTTGAATATTTCACATTATTCATATTTACTATCATTTCTGTTTATTTGCTGCTTTTCTAATTTATTTGTAAAGATAAAGAGACACAACATTCTACATCTGCAAGTACAACTATTTGTAAAGATAAAGAGACGACACACTGTCCTACATCTGGAAGTACAACTGGAGATTCAACCAGCAGCAGTGAAATAAGTAAGAGTTTTAAGAAATAAAGTTAGTCACAGTCTGAATTTGATTCTTTTCTCTGCAGATTTATGATTTATTCCTCATTCCACAGCAATTTGCCAAAACAATCCAACACAAGCTAATGTACAATAAAAAAAGAAATAAATACGAAAACTTCCAAAACTCCAGAAAATCCAGAACTGAATGATTCCTAACAATAATTGTATTTCTCCCTGTAGGTGAGAGCTGTACTGCTAACATGCGTGTGTTCTTCTGGCTCTCCATTTCAAGAATCGGAGTTCTCGGTGTTACAGTTATTATCCTTACAATATGCCACAAGGTTTTAAAATCAAAATCTTAAACTTGATCAAATTGTCATCTAAAATGTCTGTGTCACTCTAACTGTATTTTCCAGTGCATGACATTTATTTTTTTAGTACTTTAGCTCTTTTATTCTTGCTCTGTAATTCTGTTCAAATGCTTTGTGCAGCAACAAGTGTGTTATACTGTATATCTAGCTGTAGCTAGTAGTTGTATTTCAAATGTAGTTGTATTTAAAAAGGAAATGAGATCTGAGCCTGTGTTTAGATCACTCTAGGAGAAAGCACAAGTGTGTCTAGGGGAAGAGGCGGAGACAGGAAGTGGTGCATAATTTCCTTGTTGTAGCAAAAATGACAGTCCACTTGGTGTGTGTGTGTGTGTGTGTGTGTGTGTGTGTGTGTGTGTGTGTGTGTGTGCCCCCCAGTTGTCCGGAACATTCATGCAGTTTTCTAATCACACAATCACATGACAGCAGAACAACTTATAAAATCATACAGGTACAGGTCAAGAGCTCCAATTAATGTTTACTTCAAAGACCAGATTAAAGAAATAGTCAGATCTCTGTAACTTTAACCGTGTCATGGTTCTTGGTATCAGATGTGCTGGTTTGAGTTTTTCAGATCTCCTGCTTGGATTTTCACACACACAACAGTCTCTAGCGTTTATACAGAATGGTGTGAAAAACAATAATGATCCTGTGGAAACACCTTGGTGATAAGGATAAGAGGAAATTTGTGCTTTGAGCTGCCAGAAAGGATTCAGTAACTCATATAATCACTCTTTACAGCCATGTGGAGCAGAAAAGCATCTCATGGTGCCCAGGTGTTACTGATAAAGTACATACAAACAGTGGGGTCTAAAACTCTGAGGCCACACTGAAGTTCTTTATTCAATTTGAAATATAAAGGTTTTGCTGCTGTTGGAACACAGGAGTGATGTTGCTGAGAATTAGCTTTTCTATCTGGTCTCTGTAGCTCTTCAACATTTTTCAACTTTCAGTCTAATGTTATTTTATTGATTACATTAATAACAAATAATTATTTTAACATAATTTTCTTTAAAAAAAAATAAAAACAAGACAATTCCATTATAAAACACATTCAATATTCTAACACACTGTTTTTAACACAACACTACACCACAGTTTTCTTCTCATGGTTGTTGTTGCAATGCGGCGGTTCGCATTCAGACCACATTTCTAGTAAAAAATACAGAATCGTTTCCTATTTTTTTATCCTGTCCACTTTTAAATATTAAAATTAAATTTAATTAAGTTTAATGGTTTTATTTTTTTCTTCCTCCTGTTCACCTTTTCCTTTCTTTGTTCCTTCTCCTTTTTCCCCTGTTCGCATTCCATAGTTTATTACCTTTTTTATATATTTTTTTCTCTATTTTGCTTATTTCATTATTATTAGACTTACTTATGTTTAATTTTATTCATAATGAGAGTAATTCTGTTCATTTAATATGTAGCTAAGCAAAAATATTGAAATAAAGATATATTTCCCAGCTCTGTGCACTTTATTTACATTTTTAATATCCCTAACAATTCCGAGAAACTGACTGCGCGGAGAAGGAGACTTTTATTTTAGAATTTCAGAATCCAACCCCGGAAGTCGCTGGAGCGCTGTAGTTGATTGTCCTGTAATGAATGTATTCTCGGACGCTGGAGAGAGAGAAAGTGAGAAATGTCACTTTATCTCAACACCATCAGCCGGACTGTGAGTGACCACATGGCCGAGGAGAAGGTACAAACTCCACTCGTTTATTCACTTTCATTTCATTTCTTTTAGTTTAACTGCATGATTCCAGATTTGATTGTAAATTATTTCAGTATCTGTATCTTGTACTTTGTTGACATTTTGGAGACTCAGATGTTTACTTTTTACACAAATTAAATAAATAAATAAATAAATAAATAAATAAATAAATAAATAAATAAATAAATAAATAAATTTAGGTAATACCTCAAACAGTGCACTAAATGTTCGAATCTAGCCAATGGGGGTCACAGTCCAGTGACTTCAAGCCCGGATAAATAGAGAAGGTTGTGTCAGGAATTGCATCCGGTGTAAAACATTGCCAAATTTAACCATGTGAATCGTCAGTACTCTGAATTTCATACCGGATCGGTCGAGGCCCGGGTTAACAACGACCGCCATCGGCGCTGTTGACCTACAGGGTGCCTGTGGAAATTGGGCTACTGTTGGTTGAAGAAGTAGAGGAGGGAGGAGAGTGCACAGACAGAGAGAGAAGAGGAAAGGCAAGAAACCCACAGGAAACTGCAGGAAACCCACAGTGATATCAGCAATGCTGCTGATTGGGTGAAGGAGTGGGATGGGTTGGTGATTTTAAGCCATAACACATCACTCAGTGGTGGAGTCGCCTTGCTCTTTGCTCACAATTTTATCCCTTGTTCTTATACAGTTGAAGAGATTTTAACTGGGAGGCTTTTAAAAGTGAAAGCTTTTTATGAGAATGAGGTTTTAGTTTTTATCTGTGTGTACACTCCCACCAGTGCAGTGGAGAGGATGGGTTTTTTAGACACGTTGAGCAATGTTATTGCTGACTGCGACACTGCAGATATTTTAATTCTGGGTGGAGATTTTAACTGTACTACGGATGATTTGGATCGGAACCACGCAGAACCTCACGTGGCTTCCCGTAAGCGTTTGTGGGAGGTGATGGAGGCCCACAAGTTAAGTGACATGTGGAGAATTTTTAATAAGAACAAGAGACAGTACACGTGGGCCCATGCCGTAGACAACTCACTCTCCCTGGCAAGACTAGATCGCTTTTATGGTTTTAAACACCAGCTAACGCTTTTTACACAGTGTTTTATTGTTCCAGTAAGTATCTCTGACCATAGCATGGTACAGTGTACGGTCACTAAAGAGAACGTTAAACCTAGGAGTGCTTACTGGCATTTTAACACTGCACTTTTAGAAGACGCTAATTTTAGAGAGTCTTTTACTTATTTATGGAATTGTTTTAAATCAGAGAAGGCAGCTTTTAGCTCACTTCAGCTGTGGTGGGATTTTACTAAAGCACAAATCAAAGTTTTTTGTCAACAGTACACTCTCAACGTCACAAGAGACATTGTTAGATCTCTGAAAGCTCTGGAGATAGAAATAGTGGAACTCCAGCGTTTGGAGGCCACCGGAGATCGAGGGCATATTGAAGCCCTCAAAGTAAAAAAGCCAAAATGAACGACCTGTTAGACATTACAGCACAGGGGGCGCTGGTCCGCTCACGCTTTAAAAGCGCAGCCGAGATGGACGCTCCTTCTAAGTTCTTTTTCAGTTTAGAGCAAAAGAATGGACAGAAAAGATTCATACATGCTGTGCGAACAGAATCAGGGGACCTCTTATCTGAGTCCACTGAAATTCGCAAGCAGACAGTAAGCTTTTACTCAAAGCTGTACAGCAGTGAGTGGTCGGGGCACAAGTGGTGGAAGACAGCTTCCTCGTGGGCCTGCCAAAGCTCTCTGAGCGAGCGGCCAGAGAATTGGAAAGGGAGCTGTCGCTGGAGGAGCTTCATGAGGCTCTCCAGAGAATGGAGAATGGACGGGCGTCAGGTATAGATGGTCTCCCGGCTGAGTTTTACAAGGCTTTCTGGGCTGTCATAGGGCAGGACGTGCTGGATGTCCTACGTGACAGTATACAGAGAGGTGAGCTCCCATTGAGCTGCAGGAGGGCCGTCCTGACCCTGCGGCCGAAAAAGGGAGACCTGACACACCTGAAGAACTGGCGCCCCGTCTCACTACTGTGCACTGACATCAAGCTGCTTTCAAAAGCCTCGAGACTGACCAAGGTTATGCAGCAGATCACTCACCGGGACCAGACGTACTGTGTGCCTGATAGGTCTATATTTGATAATATATATTTAATTAGTGACATTTTGGACGTCTCCAGGCTATTGGGCTTGAAGACTGGTCTGATTTTCCTAGATCAGGAAAAGGCTTTTGACCGGGTTGAGCATGAATATGGTGGCTTATGTGCCCCTTTTAGAGTGTACAGAGGGATCAGGCAGGGCTGTTCCCTCTCAGGCATGTTGTACTCTCTGGCAATTGAACCTCTTTTAAACAAGTTAAGGAGTTTTCTATCTGGTTTTAATATTCCACACGCTAATGCCTCAGTATATTTATCAGCTTATGCAGATGATCTGGTAGTCATGATAAAACACACAAGAAGACGTGAATGTTTTAGCTGCTATTTTAAATGACTTTCAGATTTTATCCTCTGCCAAGGTTAACTGGACAAAGAGTGAAGCCATTTTAGTTGGGGAGTGGGGAGGTGGGCAACCTACACTACCAGGAGGCTTAGCGTAGAAAAGAGGTGGTTTTAAATATTTGGGTGTCTACCTGGGGACCAATGAATTTTTAAAGAAAAACTGGGAAGGTTCTGTAGAGCACGTGAAGGGCAGACTGAGCAGGTGGAAACGGCTGGTCCCGAAGATGTCTTACAGGGGGCGAACGCTGGTCATCAACAACCTCGCCGCGTCGTCCCTCTGGCACAAGCTGGCATGCGTAGATCCGCCGCCGAACCTGCTAGCAAACATCCAGGCCCAGTTGGTGGACTTCTTCTGGGACGGTCTACACTGGATTCCACAGAGCGTTCTCCACCTGCCAAAAGAGGAAGGAGGGCAGGGGCTGGTCCAGCTATCTAGCAGAGCCGCAGCCTTCCGACTCCAGTTCATCCAGAGACTCCTCACTGGACCCAGAGACCTAGTATGGAGAGCAGCAGCCAGTGGATTATTGCACACAGTTAAAGGACTGGGGCTGGACAGAGCTTTGTTTTTAATGGACACCAAAATGCTGGACATTTCTGGATTACCAATGTTTTACCGTGGACTTTTTAAGATCTGGAATGTTTTTAAAAAACAAAACAAGGGCTGTCGATCAGTACACTGGCTGCTGGAGGAGCCTCTGGTATACGGCGGGCGGCTGGACATCTCCGGTGTGACCGTCCCTGCACTGTCCAGAACACTCGTCTCCTCGGGCATTGTGACGCTCCGGGAGCTCGTGAACGTCGCGGGGTCAGACTTATCAAGGGCAGAGGACCTGGCAGCGCGTATGGGACTGCGGTCCCGGCGTGTTGTCAATCAGCTCCTACCCCGCTGGAGGTCTGCACTTACATCAGAGGAGCGTGTTCAGCTGATGGACTATCAACATACAGAGACTGGTCCTGCAGAGGACGAATCTTTTCCCCAGCTGAACATTGCTCCTGACCTCGACGGGTGTGCAGGCCCCCTCCTGGAGTGCCGGAGCGAAGGGGAGATGGACTTTGGGTCAGTGTCGGGGAAGCTGCTCTACAGAGCCTGTGTTAAGGTTCTAAAAATAAAGAAGAAGCTGA
Source organism: Hemibagrus guttatus (assembly GCA_033459395.1). Lineage (NCBI taxonomy): Eukaryota > Metazoa > Chordata > Actinopteri > Siluriformes > Bagridae > Hemibagrus > Hemibagrus guttatus. Next base: position 19,558,248 of record JAUCMX010000019.1, read on the forward strand.
GTGGGAGGGTAGAC
>JAUCMX010000019.1:19558761-19575389 GCA_033459395.1 Hemibagrus guttatus
AAACAAATAATAAAATATTTAAAAATAAATTAACAAAGGGAGGGGGCACAGTGGCTTAGTGGTCAGCATGTTTGCCTCACACCTCCAGGGTTGGGGGTTCAATTCCCACCTCCGCCGTGTGTGTGGAGTTTGCATGTTCTCCCTGTGCCTCAGGGGTTTCCTCCCCCGGTCCAAAGACATGCATTGTAGGTTGATTGGCATCTCTAAACTGTCCGTAGTGTGTGAATGAGAGTGTGTGTGTGCCCTGCGATGGGTTGGCACTCCGTCCAGGGTGTATCCTGCCTTGATGCCCAATGACGCCTGAGATAGGCACAGGCTCCCCGTGACCCGAGAGTAGATCGGATAAGCGGTAGACAATGAATGAATGAATGAAATTAACAAAGGAAAAAAATAATGGACAAGTTTCAAATATAAAATGCAGTTCTAAACATGTAAGTTTTGAGTCTGGATTTAAAGGTTGTTAGAGAATCTGTACTTCTGATGTCGGCAGGGAGACTGTTCCAAAGGCAGGGTGCAGAGCAACTGAATGCTCTAAGCCCCATGGTGGACAGTCGAGCTGATGGTGTGGTGAGCTGGTTAGCAAAAGAAGATCTGAGTGTACGGGAGGGTGTGTATAATTGGAGAAGGTCAGACAGATATGGTGGAGCAAGATTATGAAGATCCTTGAAAGTGAATAGCAGAATTTTATACTCAATGCGAAACTTCACAGGAAGCCAGTGAAGCTGGTGAAGAGCTGGTGTGATATGGTCAATAGAAGGAGTTTGAGTAATAATGCGGGCTGCAGAGTTCTGTACCAATTAAAGTTTGTGAAGAATTTTAGAAGGCAAGCCAAAAAGAACAGAGTTACAGTAATCCAGATGTGATGTAACAAGGGCATAGACTAATATGGCAGTACTGTGCTGTGTCAAGATTGGGCGGAGGAGATTAATATTGCAGAGGTGAAAGTATGCAGACCGAGTGACATTATTAACATGAGCCTCAAAGGATAGAGTGCTATCAAGGACGACACCCAAACTCTTTACCTGAGGGGAAGGAAAAACAGTGGAATTATCAATATTTAATGAAAAACTATCAACCTTGGTTAAGGTGGACTTAGAGCCAACGAGAAGGACTTCTGTTTTATTGGTATTCATTTGGAGAAAGTTGCAAAAAAACCAGGATTTAATTTCATTTAGACAGACCGAAAGAACAGCAGGAGGAAGCATGGAAGTAGGCTTTGTGGACAGGTAGAGCTGAGTATCATACGCATAAGAATGAAAATTAATATTATGTTTACGAAAGATATTGCCAAGAGGAAGGAGATAGATGATAAATAAAAGAGGGCCTAGCACGGAACCTTGAGGAACACCTCTAATAAAAGAAGATGATTGCGATCTAAAATTTTTAAGCTGAACAAACTCTGAATGGTGGGAAATATATGATTTAAACCAGTCATGACACGTGCCAGAGATGCCAAGAGAGGCAAGCCGTTCAAGGAGAATGTTATGAGAGATAGTGTCAAAAAGCTGCACTCAGATCCAGAAAAATAAGAATTGTTAAAAGACCAGAATCTGCTGCCATTAGAAGATCGTTTGTGATTTTTACGAGTGCCGTCTCAGAGCTATGAGATGGACGAAAACCAGATTGAAATTCTTCAAACAGGTTGTTGGTAGTTAAGTGATCATGAATCTGACCTGCAACTATTTTTTCAAGTATTTTGGATAAAAATGGTAAATTTGAGATAGGACAAAAATTATTAAGGTTATTAGGATCCGCACCAGGTTTTTTAAGTATAGGTGTTATTGCAGCAATTTTAAGGGATGATGGAACATGACCAGAATTCAAAGAAGAATGTATAATGTTATTTATTAAAGTGGATAAAGAAGGCAAGCAGGTTTTTACTAAATAGGTTGGGAGAGGATCTAACTGACTAGTTGAAGGTTTGGATTCATGAATAATCTGTGAATCTTCAGCAATATTTGGCAGTTTAAAATTAGATAATGAAGAAGCAGAGGGTGTAAGAAGAGAAATGGAAAATGAGGTGTTCAGAGAGGTTAGCTGATGATGAATATTGTCAACTTTAGATCTAAAAAATGTCATAAAATTATCACATTGAGCAGTTGAGTAAAGGTGAGGTGGGAGAGTATCCGGCGGCCGTAATAACCTGTTAGAAGTTGAGAAAAGATCTCTTGTATTACTTGCACCTGACTTAATCAAGTTAGAATAGTAGATAGATTTTGCAGTAGAAATAGCGTCCTTATATTGAAGCAGATGGTTATGATACTGTTACAGACACGCCAGGCTCACCACGCACATGCGCACAACGCACGCCCTCTCCAGAGTTTTAATCGGCTACACCTGAGCACGATTACACTCCACTCTCACGGCACTATATATATCACCACCTGAGCACTTCACACCCGTCCGATCTCGTTAAACACACGTCATGTGCATGCTTAACTCTTGGACTCTGTTCACAGCTTCTAGAAGCTTCCTGCTGCATCTAGCCACGCCGTGCCTCCAGATCATACCCCGGAGGTTCTCCAACGCTCTGCAACGCTCGCGCTTCCCGTTCCTGCTATCCATCCCGCCTCAGATCACCTCCAGCCTTCCCGCTTACCTGCAGTTTCACCCGTGCATGCACACCGCTCTCCGCCCTCTTTCCTCTCCCCTGGTTGTGTCAATAAAACTCCATTCTAAGCGCATCTGTGCCTCCGTCTGTCTTTGTAACAGAAGATCGGACCGCCACTCCGATACAACCAGGATGAGTGCTCCGGATCCCGTCGCGGAGCTGGTGGAGGCGCTTCGCCGCGCGCTCAACCCCGCCGCAGCCACTTCCGCATCCACCGCTGCCTCTCTGTCACCTCCGGTGATCGCCAGTCCCGTGTCCACCCCGGCGCCCTTCTCTGGATCGGCGGGGGATTGCAATGGGTTTTTGCTTCAGTGCTCGCTGGCCCTGGAGATGCAGCCTCAGCTATACCCTGACGATCGGGCTAAGGTGGCCTTCATAATCTCTCGCCTGGAAGGGAAGGCCCTTTGTTGGGCAGAGCCCTTCTGGACCCAACACCACCCTGCCGTGACCTCCCTGTCGAGTTTCCTGGAGCACTTTCGAGAGGTCTTCGGCACGCCAGCAGGGGACTCATCCATGGGTGAGAGGTTATGTCGGTTAAGACAAGGTTCTCTGACTGTATCTGATTTTGCCCTACAGTTCCGGACCCTTGCCGCCGCCAGTGGATGGAATGAGCAGGCGCTCATCACCACCTATCGCCAGGGCCTGAATCCCCGCATCCGGCTGCATCTCGCTGCATACGAGGACTCCATCGGGCTGGAAAAGTTCATCCAGCTTTCCATCAGGGTCGCAGCTGTGCTTCGAGGAGCACCAGGACCAGTTGCTGTCCCCTGCTGCACCCCGCCGGTCAGAGCATGTCAGCCGCCCAGAACCAGCCGACGAGCCCATGGATCTGGAACACTCTGACCTCGCGACTATCGAGCGGCAGCGTGAGCAGCAGAGGAGGCTGGCCCAGAATCGTTGTCTCTACTGTGGTCGTTTGGGGCATTTCATAGCGGAATGCCCCACCCGCCCGGCATGATCAGTGGTAAGTGCACTACTACCGGTACTTAATATTAAGAAACCACTTTCCATCGTAGTAAGTCTCACTGTCTCTGATCTGTGCCTTCCAGCCCGCGTGCTCCTCAATTCTGGGTCAGCGGGGAACTTCATCTCCGGTGCCCTCTGCCACCAGCTCCGCCTCAAACTCACCGCCACGCAGAAGGCCTATCAGATCCACGCAGTAACTGGAAGAACCCTCCAAATTGTGCATCACCTGGCGAGGCCGCTGCGCCTCCAGGTCGGGGCTCTGCACTGTGAGGAACTTCCTCTGCTGGTTCTGGAGAACGCCACCGCTGACATTGTATTGGGCCGCCCATGGCTGGAACTACATGATCCCGTCCTTTCCTGGAAGACAGGGGAAATCTTGAAATGGGGAGAGCACTGCTTCGGGGCCTGCTTTCCCAACCTCCCTGCCCCGGTTCCTCCGCAGGTCCACCACCTTCCGGCCCAGGCCACATTGTTAGAAAGCCCCCCCGAAGCGTGCCCCCCGGATATTCCAGCCTGCTACTCCCACTTCAGGGATGTCTTCTGCCCCAGGAGGACCTCCAAGCTACCCCACACCGGCCATGGGACTGTGCCATTGACCTCATTCCCGGTGAACCAGTGCCCAAGGGACGGATTTACTCACTATCCATTCCTGAAGAGAAAGCCATGGAGGAGTACATCCAGGAGGCCCTAGCCCAAGGCTATATTCGTCCGTCCAACTCCCCTGCTGCTTCCAGTTTTTTCTTTGTGGCCAAGAAAGACGGCGGCCTCCGTCCCTGCATTGACTATCAGGCCCTGAACCAAATCACAGTTAAATTCAGGTACCCCCTTCCTCTTGTTCCCGCAGTGCTGGAGCGCTTCCGCGGCGCCACCGTATTTACCAAACTAGACCTCCGCACTTCATATAATTTAATCCGGATCCGAGAGGGTGACGAATGGAAAATGGCGTTCGTGACCCCGACCGGACATTATGAATATTTGGTCATGCCATACGGGCTCGCCAACGCCCCCTCGGTGTTCCAAGACTTTATGCATATGGTGCTCCGGGAGTTTCTCCATAAGTTTGTTCTTGTATATATTGACGACATCTTGATATACTCCCGGAGCTTGGCTGAGCACCGCCAGCACGTGAGGGAGGTCCTCCAATGGTTACGAGGCTACCAGCTCTTCCTCAAGGCCAAGAAGTGCACGTTTCACCAATCCTCTGTGCACTTCCTGGGCTACATCATCGACCGCAGTGGCGTCCGGATGGATGAGAGGAAGGTAGCCGCTGTCCGGGACTGCCCCCCCCCCCCCCCACAACCATAAAGGAGCTCCAGCGGTTCCTGGGTTTTGCGAACTTCTACCGGCGATTCATCTGCGGATATAGTTCCATCACCAGCCCGCTCACCAGTCTGCTCCGCAACAAACCCAAGTCGCTAACCTGGAACCCAGCCGCCTCCCAGGCCTTTGACACCCTCAAGACTGCATTCACCACCGCTCCCCTCCTAGTCCACCCCAACCCAGAGCTGCCTTTCGTTGTCAAGGTCAACGCCTAGAGCACCGGGGTGGGAGCGGTTCTATCGCAGCAGCAGGGGAACCCCCCAGTCCTCCACCCATGTGCTTTCTTTTTCAGAAAACTCAGTCCAGCCGAAGCTAACTACGACATTGGCAACCGAGAACTGCTAGCCATCAAGCTTGCGTTAGAGGAGTGGAGGCACTGGCTCAAAGGAGCGAAACACCCATTTGTTGTACTCACAGACCACAAAAAACTCGAGTATCTCCGGGCAGCAAAGAGGCTCAACCCCCGGCAGGCTCGATGGGCTCTGTTCTTCACAAGGTTCCAATTCACCATCTCCTACCGTCCCGGGCCCAAGAATGTCAAGGCAGATGCCTTGTCACGACTGCATAGTCAAGAGGAACCCAGTGAAGAACCTGAGCCCATCCTCCCCGAAAAGCTCTTCATCAGCCCCATCTCCTGGTCAGAAGAAACGCTCCCAGAATCTGATGCTCACACCAGCACCCTGCCAGGATGCCCCCCGGGGTTGCGGTTCATTCCTCAAGCACAGCGCAGCTCGCTTCTCCACTCCACGCACACATCTCTGGGCACTGGTCACCCTGGAACTCAAGGAACCCTCTCGCTCCTTAGACAATGCTTCTGGTGGCCTGGCATGGCGAGCGACGTTCAAAGGTACGTCCAAGGGTGCCGAGAATGCGCCATTTCCAAGAATCCCCGCCACTTACCATCTGGGAAACTCCTACCCCTGCCCGTCCTCAACCACCCATGGTCGCACCTAGGCGTGGACTTCATGACCGATCTCCCAGCATCCGGAGGACACACCTGTGTCCTAGTTATCATTGACCGTTTCTCCAAATCCTGCCGTCTAGTGCCCCTGCCGGGACCTCACACCGCCTTTGACACGGCAGAGTGCCTGTTTAACCACGTGTTCCGATACTTTGGGCTACCGGAGGACATTGTGTCAGACAGGGGGCCACAATTCACCTCCCGAGTCTGGAAAGCCTTCCTCAAATGCCTAGGAGTGACCGTGAGCCTGTCCTCCGGCTACCACCCCCAAACAAACGGGCAGACGGAAAGGAAAATTCAGGAGGTGAGTCGCTTTCTGCGTACCTTTTGCCATGACCACCAAGAAACCTGGAGCCAGTTCTTAGGGTGGGCCGAGTACGCACAGAACTCCTTACGCCAGCCCACTACCGGCCTTACCCCCTTTCAGTGTGTAGTCGGTTATCAACCGCCCCTGTTCCCCTGGGATGGGGAACCTTCAGATGTGCCAGCTGTGGACCACTGGTTCCGGGAGAGCGAGAGGGTCTGGGACGCAGCACACTGGCAGCTTCAAAGAGCGCTCCGCAGGCGCAGAACGACGGCGGACCTTCGACGGTCCAAGGCGCCCAAGTATCGACCAGGGCAGAAGGTCTGGCTGTCGACCCGAGACATCAAGATGCGCCTGCCCAGCAAGAAACTGAGTCCCAGATTCATTGGCCCGTTCGAGATCACGCACCAAATCAATCCTGTCACGTATCATTTAAAACTTCCTCCTACATATAAAATCCATCCAGTATTCCATGTCTCTTTATTAAAACCTCACCACCCTTCTGTTTTTTCCCCCACAGAGTCTGGCGAGTTCGAGGAACCCCCCCACCGCTGATTATAGACGAGGGGCCCGCGTACCTGGTGAGGGACATTTTGGACTCTCGACGCCGTGGTGGACGCCTGGAGTATTTGGTGGACTGGGAAGGTTACGGCCCCGAGGAGCGATTGGGGCAGAGGCCGTCCACCGCGACGTCGGAGTCTGCGGTCCTCAGGAGCGGACCGTCAAGGGGGGGGTAATGTTACAGACACGCCAGGCTCACCACGCACATGCGCACAACGCATGCCCTGTATATATATATATATCCTGTACATATATATATCACCACCTGAGCACTTCACACCCACCGATCTCGTTAAACACACGTCATGTGCATGCTTAACTCTTGGACTCAGTTCACAGCTTCTAGAAGCTTCCTGCTGCATCTAGCCACGCCGTGCCTCCAGATCATACCCCGGAGGTTCTCCCACACTCTGCAACGCTCGCGCTATCCATCCCTCCTCAGATAACCTCCAGCCTTCCCGCTTACCTGCAGTTTCACCCGTGCACGCTCACCGCTCTCTGCCCTCTTTCCTCTCCCCTGGTTGCGTCAATAAAACTCCATTCTAAGCGCATCTGTGCCTCCGTCCGTCTTTGTAACAGATACATTTGTTTATGAACAGTAAGTCCAGTTTTTAAGTGAAGACGTTCTAATTGACGACCTCTAGCTTTAAGCTGACGGAGCTCAGGTGTGTACCATGGTGCAGAATGAGTAAAAGAGACAGTCTGGGTTTTCAGAGGAGCAAGGGCTATTGTGAGGAAGCTCCGCCGGAGGTGGAGGTGTTCGGATCCATTCGCTGAACTGGCGATGGGGGACGAGCAAAGACAGAGTAAAAACAGGCACAGAGTTCAGCAACGGTGTATTATAGAAGAGTCTACAAACACACAGGAAGACAAAGAAATGAAAGTCCAGAATCAGTAAGCCAACAATAGATACGACAGAGACAATCCAATAGAATAAACGTTAAACAGTCCAGTTCAGTAACGACAGGTAATCCACACAGGTAATCCGAAAGAGAAATTGATAAACAGTCCAAGTCATACACAAAAAGCAATCCAATGATCAAACGCTCGGTACTCCCCATAGATAAGATACTTCGCGATGTGCAGGAAGTGCGCAGCATTTTTAAAGCCAGAGCGCACCCGGAAGTAAACTCAAAAGTCAGGCGAGAGCTCCCTCTCGCGGCCGGCGCTCGGGCGGGTCGTGACAGCTATGAAGACTATTGTTGTAGTGGAAAACAAGGTCATCAGTGGTGAGTAAATCCTCAGTTCCAGGCAGGCTGTTGATCCCATTATAAAGAAGAGATTAGTCAATGTGTTTAATATTGTGGAAAGAAACTGAACGTGACTGTTTTAGTTGGGATAAGGTAGAACTGATACTGAAATATATCAGCAAGTGATCAGAGAATGGAAGATCAACTGAAGAACAGTCACGAGGCACAAGGCCAGAACAGCAAACCAAGTCCAGAATATGTCCTTTCAAATGAGTCGGGAAATTTATGAATTGCTGAAGACCAAAACTGTCCAGACAGGATAAAAAGTCCCTGGTGAGAAGATTGGTCGTACTGTCCATATGTATATTAAAATCTCCCAACAATAATATATTTGGAGAAAGTGCACTTAAATGAGTAAGAAACGTGGCAAATTCATTCAGAAAGTCGGTGTTTGGCTTAGGTGGGCGATATATAGCAGCAAGAATGATAGGGTGACAAGTAGGTCCCATCAGTCTAGATACTATGGCTTCAAACGAGGGAAACACCGGTACTGACACAGATGAGACTTTCCACCTCATTTCCATAATCTATCGTGAGACCTCCCCCTCTTCCAGAGGCACAGGGTTGACAGATGTAAACAAACCCAGGAGGAGTAGATTCATTCAACTGTGAAAAGTCATTAGGCTGTTGCCAAGTTTCAGTCAAACACAAAAAGTCAAGTTTACGGTCCATCAGGAGATCTTGCACAAGATGACCCTTATTTGTAAGAGAGCGGATGTTAAATAGGCCAAAGTTGATATTGGCATTGTTGTGTTTGACAGTGTCATTAGCTGACCTAGCTAGGCTAGCTAGAACACAGTGGTTAACTTTCCGACCAGTGTTTCCTGAAGGGTGACGAGTTGAAGACCAGAAAGATTTTATAGCCTTGGAGTCATCATAATGAAAACTCCTACAGGACCCACGGTGAATGTATTTCCGACGAGGGTGACGAACGATGTCCAAGTGAGATTGTAAAGCCGGTGGCAGCTCCGACTGGGGAAACCGTAGTTGCAGGTGCTCAGCCGCAGAATATTGAATTACTGCTGTCAGTGGATGAAATATGAGAAACAATGAAGTCCAAATGAGCACGGTCCGCACAAACGGCTTATTAATACACATTGTTTCAGGAAATAAACATGAACCGGCGTATGCTTTCTGGTAGTGGCAATGGTGAATGTAGCAGGAACCAACAAACAGGTAATGCAATGCATGATCCTTCAAGGAAATTTTCAACACAAGTTACCCTTTAGCACGATCAAAAACCATGTGCTTCCCCATTACCAACGCCACCTGGCTCATTACACAGGAGCTTTAGTTATACTATGGTTTAGTGCCACACAGTGGACAACAAAATCTCTACAATACAAAAAATGGCTCCTACAGTTGTACTCTTTCTCAACTCCATCCAGGTATAGTTCTCCGTTCATTTGTTTTTATTCATGTGTATTAGTTTGTTTCTCACTTAAATTCAGGGTTGATCTAAAGTTAGTTACAGAAGATTAAATCATATAATAGGACAAATAATTGTAAATATTTGTTTTGCATTATCGTTTGTGACATGTTCATATTGATTATTTTTGATATGTTATCATTGTGATGTTTACTGAGACAGCATTGAGCGCACTGAGTAGAGGTGGGAAAAAAAAGGTCACAGAACGAGGTCATTCATCATTGTTGTACTCTTCCTCTACTCCATCCAGTGTTGAGTGCGTTGGGGAGAGTACCAGCAATTTCATGCCAATAAACCCTCCATCAGCAACAATTCCAGAGATCTGTCTCTTCATTGTACACAACGCATATCGTAACAGTGATAGTGGGAGACTGGTTACATTAGCCTTCCAATTTATTTCTATTAAAGAAAGGATATAAAAATGAGTGGGAGAGCTGGACCAAGTAAGAAACTCACCATTTCCATCCGGAATGGGAGAAGGACTTTTTTTCCACAATGTCATATTCAAAGTGTGTTTGTCTGATCTGCCAATCTACCATCACTATTCCGAAGAAGGGAAATGTGGAGCGGCACTTTAGGACTGTTCATAAAAACTATGACACTGATTTCTATCCAAAAGCAAGCTAAGAATTGAGAAAGGTGAAGGAACTGAAATCACAGTTGTCAGGACAGCAGTCATTTTTCTCATACCTGACCTCAAAAGCGAAGGCAGCCACCGATGCATCCTTCCAGGTGAGTCACTCCCTCATTAAGCACAAGAAGTCCTTCCAAGATGGAGAGATGTTAAACGAGGCATTAGTTGAAGCAGCTGACTTGTTGTTTCAGGACACAAAAAACAAAACGGAAATATTATCTTCAGTCAAAGCTCTCCAGCTATCAAGAAGTACAGTTACACGCCGCTGTGAAGTCATGGCTGAGGATTTGACACAGCAGCTTTGGAAGGACATCGTGGACTGTGAGTGTTTCTCATTGCAACTGGACGAGTCTACAGACGTAAGTGATACAGCCCAGTTGTGATTTTTATCCGGATGGTGTTTACAGATATGACTGCAGAAGAGGAGCTGTTAACAATACTGCCCATGAAAGAAAACATGCAGGAGAGGACATTTTTTAGACAAAATCTTTCTTGAGAAAACCCCAGCTCCCAGTGTGTAAATTGGTGTCAATCACCACGGATAGTGAACCCGCAATGATTGGCCATGTGAATGGTTTTATTGCCAAGTGCAGGGAGGATGATGCTTTCCCAGACTTCCTTAATTACCCCCTGCATAATACACCAACAAGCATTATGCACAAAAATGCTAAATATGAAAGAGATAATAGATGTGGGCAATGAAAGATATTGCCTATTATATATGCCTATTCTATTCAAGCTAGATCTCTTCAAAGACAGCTGTTCCAATGCACATCTGGAGAAGGCTGACTGCGGGCACTCTGAGTTGTTGCTAGACACTGATGTGAGATGGCTTAGTATGGGGAAATTCCTGCAAGAGTATCCGAGAGCTCCGTCCGGAGATAAAGGAGTATGTGCAATGAGCCACAGTATGTGCAATGAGCATATATACAGGTGATTAGTGCCATGTGCATACAATACAAATGGAACATGCAGATGATATATAGGCTGAGGCTATGAACAGTTGTATATAGTATGAATGTGTGCTAGATGCATTGCTTACATAGAAGTGACATGGCTAGATGAAGTAAATACAGTCAACCAAAAGGAGGGGTGAGGAGAGTGCTGAGTGAGGGAAGGGCATAGGAGTTCAACGGGGGACAGAGTTCAACAGGGGGACAGCTGTGGGAAAAAAGCTGTTCCTTAGTCTGCTGGTTTTGATCCGGAAGGCTCCTGAATCGCCTTCCGGAGGGTAAAAGTTTGAAAAGGCTATAGGCAGGGTAGGAAGAGTCTTTGAGAATGCTGTGAGTCCGACGTATACAGCGCTTCTTCTGGATGTCCTCAATTGCAGGAAGTGGGGTTCCTATGATGCGTTGGGCGGTTTTAACCTCTTGTTGCAGTGCCTTGCGGTCTGCGACTGAGCAGTTCCATACCAGACTGTGATGCAGTTGGTCAGGATGCTGTGGTAGTAGTTCAACAGGATGGTTGAAGACAGGTGGTTCTTCTTCAGTGTGTTTAGGTAAAAAAGGCACTGATGAGCCTTTTTGACCAGACTGGAGGTATTGGTGGTCCAGCACAGATCCTCTGAGATGTGGGTCTCCAGAAACTTGAAGCTGGATATACGCTCGACAGCCATTCCATTAATGTGGATGGGGTCGTATGTTCTTCCTTTCTCTCTCCTGAAGTCGATGATGAGCTCCTTTGTCTTGCTGGAGTTAAGGAGCAGGTTATTGTCAGCACACCATGCAACCAGGTGTTGCACCTCCGCCCTGTAGGATGTCTCATCGTTGTCACTGATGAGGCCGACCACCGTGGTGTCATCTGCAAACTTGATTATGGAGCTGGATCCATACACAGGCCTGCAGTCGTGGGTGAAGAGGGAGTAGAGGGAACTATTGTATTGTATTAAATGATGTCCCAGATCGGGAAATACATTTATTAGACTTAGAGTAAGGATTTTTTAATGTCACTTTGATTTAGAAAAAAAAAGTTGTTATTTTTTAATAAATAGAAACAAAAAATTAATGATATAAAACAGATGGAACATATAGACAATTACATTAAAGCAATGTTAGTAACTCTCTGGTTAGCCACCACAAGTTTAAAGAAGCACAAACAAAATTGGGATTGCAACCATGTGAACTGGTGGGCCTTCCAGCTTCACACAGTGAATGCTGTGCTTGACAATTTGCCCGCCATCATTGAATGCCTGTCTACCATCAACACGGCTACTGCAGTGAGGTTGAAAACAAAAATCTGCAAATTCTCATTTGTGTATTTGTTGACTCTTTTCAAGGATCTCCTATCTGTAGTGGCAGGCTTGCATAAATACCTCCAAAAAGAGACCACTGACCTTCCCCAAGCATTGGCATACAAAGATGCTATGTGTGGACTCCCTAAAACAAAAATGCAGTGATTACACTGCTGCAGATATGTACGCCAGAGCAAAGGCATTGTGTGAAGTTAATCACATCATAATTGAAAGAGAAAAAGAGACAGAAGACAAAAAGAATGGAGGATTTTGTTGTTGAATCAGCTTGCGGTGCCCATAGGGGAATCAGCACAGATACCGAACAACTCAAAACAAAGTTACTATATCCATGTCTGAAGAGAATGGATACTGAATTGGAGAACCGTTTTTCTGCTGTAAATACAACATTGCTTAAAGGCATTCAAGCATGTAGTCCGACATCTCTGAAAACGTCCTGTTCTGATCTACATTTGGCAGAACTTTCACAACACTACAACATTGATCTAAAGTCATGGTAGCAAGGCACTTTTTTACATGTAAAAAGTGAGCTGGTGCTGCTCCACAGGACATGATTTCAGTGTATAACCTGTTGGATTCTGACATGTTTCCATCACTGAAATCTGTCATCCAGGTTGCCCTCACTGTACGTGTTAGCAGCTGTACGTGCGAGAGGTCTTTAGTGCTCTTTGTTGTCTCCACACCTGGCTTAGGAGAACAATGGGTCAGTGCAGGCTCCATTAACTGGCAGTTATGGCAATCGAGAAAGATGTCAGTGAGCAATTGGATCATGTTAAAATTATCAATAGATTTTTGCTACTCTCAAGGAAAGAAGACACAGGTTGATGGTCCCCATGAAAAACCAGTAACTGGGCTACAAAAGGAAAAACTTTGTCCCTGCTTCTCACAGGCTGCTTCAATTTAGCTTTTTTTTATTTTTACTTTTTTAACTTTTGAAAGTGAATCACACCCACATAGTTTATTCATTGTCCAGCCTCATAGCTGTGTTGTTTATATTGCTAATATGGATAGTCAATGTAAGTTTAAAGATTTATGATGTTTTATGGTTACATTTCTCTGTTTGTACTTGAACATAGAATTCAAACAAACAATAAAATCTTGTGTTTACACAGTTAACAGGTGTGTGTGTGTGTGTGTGTGTGTGTGTGTGATCTGGAAGACTCGTATTTGGCATGTTCAGTACTCAAATGTTATACACATCTATGCAATACAGTGGAATGCTGCAATAAGTTTACCATCCTACCCTGTTAGTCAAGCATTTATTTTATTTTATTTTTATTTTTTTTACTATTATACCCTCATTGGGGTATTGGGGAATTGCCCGTTTCTAGCCAAATGCCAAGTGCTCTCTCTCATATAAACACATACACGTATATAAACACATACACAAATACACTGGGGCAAACAAATCCAAATGATAATCTACAAATGTATTCAGAGAACAAGACAGTACTGATGTCACAGTATTTCACAGTATTTCCACAGTATATATGTCACAGAACTGGAATTGTGACTAGTCAGAATTTAATTGTAGATATCTCTAACCAAAATTATGGATAGCCATAATTTACAATCAGAAATCTGTTCTCAAGTTATAGATATCTTCAAATTAATTCTGATTAGAGATATCTCAATTAGAGAGATCGTTCCCCACAAATTCCTTGATTGTGTACAACGTCATATGCACAACAATACTGATGAGTCAAAATGACGTTTGCGATATCTTTAACTTTAATTCTGCCTAGGCAAGACTCAATTATAGATATCTGCAATTGTCATTAAGGATGTGTGACGAGTTGAATATCGTTTTCAGTGACGCCATTGCAGATATCCGTAACTCACTTCTGACTATTCAATTGTGAATTACAGATATCCCTAACTGTCATTGTGACTAGGCAGAATGCAATTACTACTAGTCAAAATATGTTGTTGATATCTGTAATGTTCATTCCGGATAGTCAGCTTTAACCATTAAATCTTAAAACGGCTTGCCACATCCAATGTCACCACACTCAAAACACTTCATTTTTCCCGTACTCGCGTAAATCATCAAAGTTCTCCCTTGTGTTCATATGTGGAAGGGAGATATCCAGTGTGTTTTCTGGTGATTCCAGAAACATAAACACTTGTCTCCCTAAACGATGCAACTTGTTGTAGAGCAGGATGGTTACAGCCCAGTGCACTGCAGGGAGAGAGAGAGAGAGACAGAGAGAGAGACAGAGAGAGAGAGAGAGAGAGAGAGAGAGAGAGAGAGGAGAGAGAGAGAGAGAGAGAGAGAGAGAGAGAGAGAGAGATGAGAGAATGAGAGAGAGAGAGAGGGAGAGAGAGAATGAGAGAGAGAGAGAGGAGGAAGAGAGAGAGGGAGAGGAGAGGGATTGAGAGAGTTGAGAGAGAGAGAGAGGGGGGAGAGAGAGAGAGAGAGAGAGAGAATGAGAATGAGAGAGAGAGGGAGAGAGAGGAGGGAGAGAGAGAGGGAGAGAAGGAGAGAAAGAGAGAGAGAGGGAGAGAGAGGGAGAGAGAGAGAATGAGAGAGAGAGAGAGAGGAAGAGAGAGAGGGGAGAGAGAGAGAGAGAGGATGAAGAGAGAGAGAGATACACACATTAGTTATATTTGTTTACAAATTAAAAGTGTCGAACATTTAATGCACTTCTTCTTCTTTCGGCTTTTCTCCTTCAGGGTTCGCCACAGCGAATCATCTCCTCTCCACCTATCCCTATCTTCTGCATCCCTCAACACTTGCACCCACTAGCTTCATATCCTCATTAATTCCATCCATATACCTCCTCTTTGGCCTTCCTCTTTGCCTCCTGCCTGCAGCTCCATGTCCAACATTCTCCTACCAATATACTCACTCTCCTCCTCTGAACATGTCCAAACCATCTTAATCTGGTCTCCCTAACTTTGTCCCCCATATGTCCAACATGAGCTGTCCTCTGATGTACTCGTTCCTAATCCTGTCCAATCTTGTCACTCCCAAAGAGAACCTCAATATCTTCAGCTCTGCTACCTCTAGCTCTGACTCCTGTCTCTTCCTCAGTGACACTGTCTCTAAACATACAGCATGGCCGCTCTCACACTGTCCTGTACACCTTCCCCTTGATTCTCACTGATATTTTCCTATCACACAGAACTCCCGACACCTTTCTCCACCCATTCCAACCTGCCTGCACTCGCTTCTTTACCTCTTTCCCACACTCTCCATTACTCTGGTCTGTTGACTCCAAGTACTTAAACTCCTGTACCTTCTTCACCTCTTCACCCTGTAACCTTACTGTTCCACTTCCCTCCCTTTCATTCACACATGTACTCAGTCTTACTACGACTGACTTTCATTCCTCTTCTCTCCAGCGCAAACCTCCACCTCTCCAGGTTTTCCTCCACCTGCTCCCTGCTCTCACTACAGATCACAATGTCATCTGCAAACATCATTGTCCAAGGAGACTCCTGTCTGACCTCCTCTGACAACTGGTCCATCACTATAGCAAACAGGAAGGGGCTCAGAGCCCATCCCCGATGCAGTCCCACCTCCACTTTGAACTCCTCTGTCTGACCTACAGCACACCTCACCACTGTCCTGCTCCTCTCATACATGTCCTGCACCACTCTGACATACTTCTCTGCTACTCCTGACTTCCTCATACAGTACCACAGCTCTTCTCTTGGCACCCTGTCATACGCTTTCTCCAAGTCTACAAACACACACTCTACCTTTCCCTGTCATAGTACCAACATTCACAGTTCCTATTCTCAGTCCTACACTCTTACCTTTCCTCTTTTCTCTCTGTCTGTGCACTCTCCTCCCTCCTCTACTTCTTCAACCAACAGTAGCCCAATTTCCACAGGCACCCTGTAGGTCAACGGCGCCGATGGCGGGTTAACCCCGGGGCCCCGACCGATCCGGTATGAAATTCAGAGTACTGACGATTCACATGGTTAAATTTGGCAATGTTTTACACCGGATGCAATTCCTGACACAACCTTTTCTATTTATCCGGGCTTGGGACCGGCACAGAAGTCACTGGACTGTGACCCCCATGGCTAGATTCGAACATTTAGTGCACTGTTTGAGGTATTACCTTTATTTATTTATTTGTTTGTTTGTTTGTTTATTTGTTTATTTATTTATTTATTTATTTATTTATTTATTCATTCATTTAATTTGTGTAAAAAGTAAACATCTGAGTCTCCAAAAAGTCAACAAAGTACAAGATACAGATACAGAAATCATTTAAAATCAAATCTGGAATCATGCAGTTAAACTAAAAGAAATGAAATGAAAGTGAATAAACGAGTGGAGTTTGTACCTTCTCCTCGGCCATGTGGTCACTCACAGTCCGGCTGATG